>JAYJMB010083722.1:0-21432 GCA_036873735.1 Pouteria campechiana | reverse complement strand
AGTATATTTAGGGATCAAATAGGTGCAAAAGATGAAGTATTAGGAGAATAAAATATGACATTTTGCATTCTCATCAATATGATAGAATTGGGATTGGAATCTAGTTGTGTAATGTATAGTTGTATTTAATGAATTCAATTGATGTAGCTGAAATATGTCATAATGAGTCATGGATGGATGTTATAATATCATTGCCATCACGATGCAGTTATGATCCTAGAGAGCCTGTAGGTGAGTGACAAAATTTATTATTATTGTATTTGTGAATTATAATTGAGAAAATGTATTACATTATGTGGTGTATGACTGCATGGGTTTGGACAACCCTATTTTTAGGGAAAACTCTGTCCATTTTTTAGTAAAACTAATCAAGTAATAAAATGAACAAGTTTGTATAATTATGATATTGTTTGGAGAATGGTTGTACAGGTGTGGATCCTTATATTTCAGGAAAAACTTTGCCAGATTTTTGGTAGTATTCCTTCCCTAGATTATAAGATGGTAGCATCCCGCATTGACTCGGTATAGCATGGTCAAAACTCATAGGGCAGGGTTGTGGAGTGTTATAGTTATGAAAATTAAGCCTTAAAAACTAGTTCCATCATTATCCTCAGTTTTGCAATCATTCTAGAGGTTAGCTAGGGCTCTAATTTTAACATCGGGAGTGCTTTGAGGATGATGTTATCTTGGTAGTGGTGGCATGAAAGGTTGCATATAGGGATTACTTCTCTGATTGTTCAAAGCAAGCATCTTTTTAAAGAATACCCTTTGTTGTTGCATCATTTGCTATACTATGAGGTCTTTTGTTTGTAGCAATTGTTCTAGATGCATATTTATTCTAGAAGTCAATGTGGTATTTCTAGAATTGCCTTACTTAATTGTGCTGAATTGTCTCTTGATGAAGGATTGGTTGAAGGAAGATTAATGTTATTGCGATGTCCATTAGTCATGACTGAATTGATGAATATTCCCAAAGAGGGTGCTAATATTTGCACTTTACCCAAATTTATCTTAGAGAATCTTGCCTGGAGATCCTATAAGATAAAGAAAAATATTAGAGGGTGTTGATGGTGGTCACAGCTTTGACAATCTACCATTGAAGTCAGTAATAGGTCCATGATAGAGGTATATAGATAATTGAAAGCTTATGTCCATAAGGTATGAATACCTATGTTTTTATAGTTGAGCCTTAGTTGGTACACAAAAGTGATGGTGTTGTACACTAAGATAATGAGGTTTCCTCACTAAAGACATTTTCCTAATAGTTATACATCTTTGAATTTCATTAGAAGTCCCTCTTTGAGCAATACCATCTCTAAGTGAAATGCAGAGCCATGTTATAGTTTGAATAGGTTTTCTGTTAGACTTAGGGTTTGACATAGTGGCTCTACTAGCTATAAAGCTTATCTTATGTTATGGTTTACTAATCGTACTCTTCTTTATGATCAAGCCTTAACCAATGAAGTATTACATGATAAGTTATAAAAAAAATCATGGGAAAAAACATGTAAAGAAAGTTTTAATTTTAGATAATTTAAAGTTTTTATCCTTATCTAATTTAAAAATCTTATTCTTATTTTTTAGATTATTTTATCAACAATGATTTTTTAAAAAAACTATAGAAAATATTAGCTTTAAAAATTATTAATAGGAGTTTTTCCCTTTAGAAACATGAAAGTTAAGAAAGAAATTCGAAGAAAAATAGAAGTTGCGAGATTTTTAGGCGTTTTGTTAAGAGTTTTTAAGCTTTGAAGATTTGCTTATTTGGGGGCTATGCATGTGAATATTCCAATGAAATAGATCTTATAATTTTTCATAATTGTAAATTAGCCTCATATTTTATATTTCAAAAATAGATACTCTAAGTTTTAAATATTGCATAATTGACCTAGTTAATTGTTAGAGTCGTATGAAGATTACGGTTGTAATGCAAGTGCTATTCATTCAGTCCCTATGGAAAGTCTTAACCCAAAAAGAGGAGGAGTGAATTGGGTTTATAAAAGTTTCTAACTCAACCCTTGTTTAATTAAATTCCCTCTTATCATCCCATCGTGCAGTTTGTAATGGAATAAATAACAAGATAATAAAATGCAAGGAAATAAATTAATCACACATAGAACACATGATGTATAGTAGTTCAGGATAACCTCCCTACTCCACTCCTCCAATAATACACCCCTTGTGTCTTGGGTTCTACTATTTCTTATAATGGAATACAATTAGTGCCACCACTATTCTAGATTCCATTCATGTGCTATCGTAGGCAATTGATGAGAATACAAAATATCATATTTTATCCCCTTAATACTTAATCTTTTACATTTATTTGACTCCCATATGCACTCATTATTCTTATATTTTGATTTAGTAGACAATTGGAGTAGTTAAGTACAAAAAGAAGGCAATTGAAGGATTTTGGACAATTTCAGCATAACTTTGTATTTTGGCCATAACTCTCTCATCCGACCTCCAACTCAGATGATCGAACATGTTCTGGAAACATAAGAAAAAGTTCTACAACTTTTATGTTTAGAGTTTTTATAAATAAAGACTACATCAAGGGAAAAAATAGGAAGAATTCTAAAGTTAGGATGAAGTATAGAGGAGAAGCAACAAGGAGCGGAGCAATAGAGGCACCGAACCAGCGCTGTTGGCATCCATTTGGCACCACCTGTGCCGACCCACTTCACACCACCACCACACTGAGCAACAAGGTGGCATCGGTGGCACCCTGACTTTGTTCCCACTTTTCAGATTCTATGGATTTTGCATATTTTACATATTTTTGATTCTCTATAAATAGTAGTTTCCTAGAGCTTTTTAAGGGTTTTTTGTTAGGGTTTGGAGAGTGCTTGGCAACTTTCAACAAAGAATCTTCTTCTTCTCTCTTCTATTTTATTTTCATTATAATTTCATGGCCCTGCGTGACTAAACTTTTATTCTTGGTTTAAGGAGACAGAAGCCTCAGAATCAATATACTATGAGATCTAATTTGATTTAATTATTCAATTTATACTTTGAGCATTGAATGTTCTTCTTTGTTCATGATTATGATTGTTATGTTTAATTGCTAGGAGGCCTACTAATTTATTATTCATTATAATCTATTGCTAGATTAGATATCAATTGTAATCTATTGCTAGATTAGATATCAAATCCATAATTGTTTGATCCTTCTAATCTGCGAAGCAACTAGGGTTTAATAATTTATTACTATTATAGTTATTAAATCTTAGAAAGAATATTTAACTAAATTAAATATAGCCATGTGTGCATATGTTATTTAACTTCATCAATCTCTACAAATCTTAAGGCTGCTATTAAATTAAATCTCTAGTGCGTGTCTAAGGTTGTTTAGTAGTTAGGGTTAATTGGATCGCGTGTTTCTAATTAACTATGTTGAAAGAGAGATAGAAAAAATAATTCCAATGGTGAATATTCAAATATGATTTGATTCATAATTGCATCAATGATCAGTTATAAGATTATTATGGTGGATGTTGATTTGAACTAATGTTTTCTTCTTTAATAGATTTCTTTTATAACACTTTCTTCATTACATTCAAAATCTCCATTTCTTGTTCACATTACACAATAATAAGCAAGATACTCCTCGTGGGATCAACCCTTACTCATACTACTATAGAAATTTAAAGTTAGATCAAGGTTCTAAATTTGGTTGCCTACGACAGCACACCAGCAATCAAATTTAGAACCTATACTCCAATTAAATTATCTGTAGTAATGCGAGTAAGGGTCAATCCCATAGAGAGTATCTAGCCTAATTTTATGCTATGTGAATGAAAATTAGGGGGGGGGGAGGGGGGTTGTGTGTAATGAAAATAATGTTCTAAAAAAATTAAATAAAAATACAATTAGAATTGAAATATTAAAGTTAATCAAGAGAGCAAACCTTGGTACAAGTCGACATCCACCATCAAAACTCACAACTGATCATTGATGCTAATATAAATCAGTTCATGCTTTGAACATTCACCATTGGAACTATTTCTCCTATCTCTCCTTCGATATAGTTAATTAAAAACATGCAATCCAATTATCCTAATTACTATCCTAATTACTAAACAACCCCATACATGTGCTAGAGGTTTAATCTAATTGCAGCTTTAAGATTTGTAGAGATTAGTGAAGCTATATAACACAAGCACACGTGGTTGCATTTAATTTAGTCAAATATTTCCCCTAAGATTTAATAATCTCTAACACAAAAAATTATTAAACCCTAGTTGCCTTGTAGATAAGAGTAATCAAATAATAATAGATTTGATATCTAATATAGTAATAGATTGCAATGAATAATAAACTAGTAAGCCGCCTAATAATTAGATGCAACAATT
Organism: Pouteria campechiana; assembly: GCA_036873735.1. Lineage (NCBI taxonomy): Eukaryota > Viridiplantae > Streptophyta > Magnoliopsida > Ericales > Sapotaceae > Pouteria > Pouteria campechiana. The sequence goes on along the minus strand of JAYJMB010083722.1, from coordinate 17,074 downwards.
ATGAAAATAAGCATAGTAGAATATTCAATACTCAAAGCATAAATTGAACAATTAAAACAAATTAGATCTCACAGTATGTTGATTCTGAGACTATTATCTCCATAAACCAAGAATAAAAGTTTAGCCACACAAGGCTATAAAAACACAAAAAGAGAAAATAAAGAATAAAAAAGAGAAAAGAGATGAATTCCCTATACCAAAAGCTACAAAGTTCTACTTTCTATGTTTTCCCTCCTTATATAACCCAATTTAGGGTTATTTTGCATGTCCATATGGTTTCCCAAATTATTTTATGTAAAATAATAAAAAAACTACTAAAAATAAGTCACTTCCGCACTTTCATGGTCTTGTGCGATGCCCAAATTGTTGTCTACTTTATACTCGTGGTACTGTTCACCAGGAACAACATATAACATTTTAGCCATAAATTTCTCATACGATATCATAATTACTTAAATTTTAATAATTTGAAAATATAATTTTAATGAATATGACATTTATGTTGAAAATATGTTCCAAATCAGCCTCCATCTATTTCAAAAGTAGGCTACAAGTCACACCTTATGTCATATTCAGTGAGTCTGAAGTATGAGATAGTTGTAGTATTTCGGCAGTAATTTCCACATTTGATCTCCAAATCCTATGATTCTTAAATTTTTATAGAGCTAACTTCAAGAGATGAAACTTCTATGTTTAATACTTTTGATAAATCAGTCTCCATATATACCAAAAGTGAACTTAAAGTAATGCCTAGATTATGAAGTGATGCCAAAGTTATCCATAATCATCCAATCAACTTCTTTTTGCATTAACAACTCCATTTGTCTCCTAAATCAAATATAAAAATAATAGGTATATTTAGAAACCAAATAAGTGCAAAAGACTAAATATTAAGGGAATAAAATATGACATTTTATGTTCTCATCAAAGGTTAGCATCATTTACAAAGAATAACTAAACTCTTCAAAACTCATAAAATGTTATGAACAAATCATTCTTACACAACTTATGATCATTTAGCAACCATTTTCTCTTGAATATGGAATGAATTAAATATATAGACCCTCATGAAAATAATCACTCTACTCTCATGTAATTGAAGTGTATATGTTTCACTTAAAGTCATTCCAATGGAAATGATCTTCCATAAGCTTGCATATCTTCTCATTCTCCACCACTATTAGGACCACATGCATATCATGAGTCATAAAGAATTTTCAAGGGTTGTAACGAGGTTTAAGGACAATGTGGGAAATATGTGAAAATTTAGCTCAAGAGCCATCAAAACTAGTGATGCACAACTGAACCAACTCAAGCTCAAATATATAAGATATGTAAAGCTAATTATTTCATTTAACAACCTATTTACTTATATATGATGTATAAACAAACCTCGTTCTTGAAATTTTTTAATGAATTATGATTATAAACAATTTATTCTCTCAATGTTTTTATATTGGAACTCACAAATTGAGAATAAAGCGTGTTCCCTTTCACCAATCATAGCCATACCACAAATTTGGACACCCCTACACTTTATTTTTTGTACACTCATACATAGCACAATAATGACCCATGCTCCACTAGCTTTGAGCTTGTAATGTGGGTTCACACAAATAATAAAGGTCTATAAAGCTCAAAGGGGGTTTAACAAAGGGTAAATTAGTTGCAAGGTAGGCTATTCGGCTTATGTAGCTTATAACAAAGATGACCTAAATCATGTTCATGCATACATGTATCATTGTGATCTCAAAGAAAATCAAGGCAAGCTCTAGAGAAACAAATCCATGGAAGAATATCTTTCATGAAAGAAAAGAATGAGACTAATATGGATATGTCAGTCTAAAGGCTCAAAATCTCACTAGCTTTTGTCTATGAAATTTATTCATTATCATTCCCAAGGAAAATAACTAGACTAATTAATTATGAATTAGAATATTACCTATTCAATTATGTTATGAAAGTTTTAACCTTAATTTGATCTTGCTTATGAAATCTACAACCTTAACTCATAGGAAACCACCAAAACAAAGGGCGAAACTCTTCTCTCTAAAAAAATTGTTTTCAAAAATAAAAGCAAAAACAAAAATAAAATCACAACCTAAACCTAAATCCCATCCCCACACTTAAAACTTACATTGTCCCCAATGTAAGATCAAGTGCAAAGAAGATGTAAAAGCAACCATAATAGGAATGCAAAAATAAGAAGAAAATAAGAAAAATAAACATGAACTCCCCTTAGGTTGCCTCCCAAGTTTTGTTTATAGTCGTTGGCTTGACTCAATGCTTCTTTCTTCAATCAATATAAACTGGCTTCTCAGGATCCAATTCTGCCACATTCTAAACTTGTAGTCCTTCATAAAAAAGTTTAAGTCTATGACCATTCACTATGAAAACTTTGGAAGTCACCAAACTTTGAATTTCAACGACATCGTGAGGAAAAACATTAGTAACGACAAAAGATCCATTCTAATGAGAATGTACCTTACCTAGAAATAAATGAAGTTGTGAATTATAGGACTTTATGACTAAATTTAAACTCTTTCCTAGAGATCATCTTGTTATGAAAAGCCTTCGTCTTTTCCTTGTAAATCCTTGCACTCTCGTAGGCATCATTGTGAATTTTCTCTAACTCTTGTAGTTACAACTTCCTGTGCTCCTTGCTTTCATCCATATTCATGTTCAGACTCTTGATATCCCAATAACCCTTGTGTTCTAATCAATGGGAAGGTGGCATGGTTTCCCAAACACCAACCTATAGGGTGACATGCCAATGGATGTCTTATATGTAGTTCTGTATGCCCACAAGACATCATCCAAACACAAACTCCAAACTTTTCTACTTAGATTAACTATCTTTTCAAGGATGGACTTGATCTCTTGATTTGATAATTCTACTTGTCCACTAGTTTATGGATGATAAGCAGTTGACACCCTATGGATCACATGATACTTTGTCAGCAAAGCTTCAACAATTTGATTGCAAACATGAGTGCCTCGATCACTTATCAGAGCCCTTGGAATTCAAAACCTAGAGAATATGTTAGGTCGAATGAAATTTGTAACAACTTTAGAATCATCAGTCTTGGTGACTTTATCTTAAACCCATTTTGAGACATAATCAATAGCAAGTAGGATATAAACATAACCAAAATATGCAAGGAATGATCCAATGAAATCGATGCCCCACACATAAAAAATTTTGCAAAATAACATGGGGTTTTGTGGCATCTCATTCCTTTGGGATATATTATCTGTCTTTTGACATTGATCACATAACTTACAAAAACAATATGAATACTTTTCTCGCTATCCTCTTGGATCCAAAGTGACCTCCACAAGTATAAGAATGAAAAAAAGGTGAGTATAGAATGAAATTCATTTTTAGGAATGCACCTTCTTATCACTTGATTTGCATAATGCTTCCATAAGTATGGGTCATCCCACACATAACATTTTGCATCACTCTTGATTTGATCTCTTTGAGCCTTAGACAATCCAGGAGGTAAAATATTACTGACCAAATAATTTACCATATTCACGTACAAAGATAGTGTCTCACTCATAGAGAACAATTGCTCATCAAGAAATGTTTTTTGTAGATGAGTTTCATCCTCCACATGAACTAAACAACTCAAGTGATCTGTAACACGATTTTTTGTTCCTCTTTTGTCTTTGATCTCCAAGTCAAATTCACTCAAGAGAAGTATCCACCCTATTAATCTTGATTTTGCTTCCAAGCAAATAAGATCAAAATTTTTCTAAAGCAAAGACAAAAGCTAGAAGTTCTTTCTCAGTAGTAGAATAATTTCTCTAAGCATTGTTTAAAGTCCTTGAAGAATAATAAATGGCATGAGAAGCTTTCCCAATCCTTTTACTCAAAACAGCACCTACTGCATAATCACTTGCATTACACATTATCTTAATAGGAACATTACAATCAGGGGGCTGAATAACTGGGGTTGAATTTAACAGTTCCTTCAGCTTGTTAAATGCCTTTTTACATATCTCATTGAATTCAAAAGTCACATCCTTTTGTAGCAGCTTGCATAGAGGTAATGCTATTTTGAAAAAGTCCTTGATGAATCTTCAATAAAAACCTACATGTCCAAGAAAAGAATGAACTCCCCACACACTAGTGGGATAAGGTAAAGGCTGAATAACATCAACTTTAGCTTTATCTACCTCAATTCCCCCAGATGAAACTGTTGAACCATGTTATCTAGCTTGATTTTGATGACAAACATTCTTAAACAAGTATTTTTGATGATGAGCAAAAGCATGACTAAAACATTAAGGTACAAACATCTTATTTTCAAGAATATTGTAGAAAGTTTATAATGGCAAAAGGAAGATATGAAGTAAATGCTCTTTCAAAATTAAGTATATAAATTTCACATATACTTAATTCAAGAAAATAGAATTTCTGAAGTATTGAAGACATGCTTTGGAGTTGAAAGAAGCAACTTTGGAATCATTTTAACTCACTTTGGAAAAGATTGGATTGCTTCAGAAATTTCTCAATGTATCATTGGAGAATTATCAGCGTAGTCTTAGAGATAATTGGAACACTTCAGAGAAAATGGTTGAAGCTTCAAAAAATGATATAGTTCGGAGATGTCTCAATGAGCTTCGCACAAGGCACAATGCAATTTCGGAGTAGTTGCAGTTCACTTCGGAAAGAATGTAGAGAAACTTTAGAGATAATTAGCAAGCTTCGGACAAGTCTATGAGTAAAAATAGTAAGTCTCAAAAATGTTCAAGCACACTTCGGAATTATCAAGAATGCTTCAAAAAAAGCACAAAGAAGCTTCAAACAAGTTGCAGCATGCTTCATAGAAAGTTGAAAAGCTTTGGAGAAGTCATAAATATTTTGGACAAGTTACAAGACACTTCAGAAACAATTAGACAGGCTTTGGAAACAATCAGCAATGCTTCAAAGTAAACCAACATGCTTCAGAGAACCTGAAGCCAAGGTTCAGAAAAGATTCAGATAATCTTCGGAGAAGTTAACCATGCTTCAGAGATATTAAACCATGCTGCGGAGATGTTGATCAAGCTTTGGAAATGTTAAGGCTTCAGATTACTTTTCTGAAGGCAATATAAGTTTAGGAAATCTGAACTTCTCTCAATAAGTGACTAACGCAACTACAAAGGATAATTATCACTTTTGGAAAATCTAAAGAAAACAAGTCAGATTATCCAAAATCAGTCAAGACACCAACTGTTCACTTATCTCTTCAGAACACTTGATATGAAAAGTGAACATTTGGAAAATTTAGCAACAAAAGTAGCAGATTGATACCAGAAGACAACAAAGTCAAACGTTAGACAAAAGATAAGGTAAAGAAAAACTTTTTTGAACATTTGAATGTCTACCAAGATCAGCAACGGAAAAATCTCTCTCAACCATTCAAAAGCCGAAGAAAAGAACACGATTGAATACACTTCAAACTTTGTTGATCACATAAAGAGCATCCAAAAATCTTCCTCCAAAATTTCAACTCCAATGAATACAACCTAGTCACAGCTATCAAAGTTCAAATCTCTACTTGATCAAGGAGTTTAAATCTTTTACTCTTACTATTTAATCTTTCACTTAACATTCTGAATTTATGTACAAATCTGTCTAAGTAAGAGGTATTAATCTGTACACTTTATTTTAGTATTTGAAAAATAAGTAGAGTGCTTGGTGTTTATGTATAGAGATAAACAAGTAGAGAACTTGTTGAAAAGGTATAAGTTTGTTAGTGAGCTTTGGAAAACTAATAGGTTGTGAAAGTTTCTAGTTTGCTTGTAAAACTAGTAAGTTAATTGGTGAGCTTACTGTAAGACCAACATGTATTTTATCAGGTTGATCAAGGTATTAATAGAACCTAAGCTTAGTAGAGAAGACTGATTTAAAGAAGTGGAGTAGGAACCTAGGAAGGGCCGAACCACCATAAAAATCTTGTGTTGTTTATTGTGTAATTTATTTTATTTATTCTTGCAACACCATAATCATTTGATTTAGGCCAAAAGTTTCAAAAGCTCAATTCACCACCCCCTCTTGAGTTACCATTGCATAAGGGACCAACAAGTCATGTCAAAGTAGGCTTCACTAGTTAAATCTTGATTACCATTATATTAACTTGTGAAGAGATTCAAAATGGCCGGTATGTTCCATAATGCATCTGCTAAAGGATAATCTACTTCCAGACCCCCCCTCTATTTGATGGAACAAATTATGGGTATTGGAAAATAAGAATACAAAATTTCTTGACTGCCACAGATTATTGGTTGTGGCTTATAGTGAAAAATGGAAAGAATGTTACCAACACTGAAGACAAATATACTCCAGAGGATATACAAGCAGTAGAATGTGATGTTAAGGCAAAGAACTGCCTCTATTGTGCTTTAACCTCCTCTAAGTTTGAAAAGATTTCTGCATGTGATTTTGCTAAAGAAATTTGGGATAAATTTAAGATAGCACATGAAGGTACAAACTAGGTAAAGGACTAAGATAAATATGCTAGTGTAGGAATATTAAGCCTTCTCCATGAAGGAATCAAAAACCATTTCTGAAATATTTGGAAGATTTTAGAAAATCACCAACAGCCTAAAGAGCTTAGAAGAAAAATATGAAGAGACTAAGCTACTAAAGAAAATCTTGAGATCTCTCCTTAGACACTGGATGCCTAAAGTGACTGCTACTCAAGAAGCAAAAGATCTAACGAAGGTAACAGTAGAAGAACTCATGGGATCACTCATCAACAATGAAGTACTAATGAAGCAGAAAGCACCAGATAAAGTCAAAGGCAAGAAAATAATAGCCTTACAACCATAATTAGAAAATAAAGAATCTTCAGAAGATGCTCAACCTCTGAAGATGATGAGGATATAGCAATGATAACAAGAAGATTCAGAAAAATGTTCAAAAAGAGAAGATTTGGAAACAACTTCAAAAACTTCAAAAGCAAAGAAAAGAAAAAGAAAGTTCCAATATGTTACAACTACAACAAGCCTGAGCATATGAAGTTTGACTGCCCAAAACCAGACAAAAAAGCAAAGAGGCAAGAAGAAAAGGTATAACTCTTACTTTCATAAAAAGAATTTTTCTAATAATAAGAAATTTGAAAAGAAAAAGAAAGCAATGGCTGCATGGGAGATGTTGGAAAACATGATGCAAGAAAGCTCGAGTGAAGAAGAAAAAGAAAACGAAGCTCAATTCAGCTCACTCAGCTCCAAAGAAAAGGATCAAGAAGAACGTTGTATTGGAATAAGTTTTATGGCTATCCACAATGATGAGTTAAACTTGAAACCCAAAATTTTTGATATTGAAGAATTATTACAAGATCTGTATTCAGATTTCAAAATATTAAAAGCTAAACATAAAGAAACTAAAAGAGAACTTGAAAGAATAGTTAATGAATGCTCTAAATTAAAAAAACAAAATACATTACTCAAAATTGATCAAAATATCAATATAAAACTTGAGCAAATTAAAGCACAAAATTATGCTCTTAGAAGAACCTTAACTACTACCTTATTCAAACTTAAAACAAAGAAAGATACAGGAAACTAGAGAAAAATCATAAAAGAAAATTAAAACCCAAACAGAATATGATTTGGATTCCCAAGACAATTGCTAAAGTTATAAACGCAACTAGATATCCAAAAAATAGTTTAGTAGAACCTAAAAAACAATGGACGCCAAAATACTTTGCTACTAACCCACCTTGACCCATTTCTAACTGGGTACCAAAAGTTACAACTTAAATTTATTACTACAGGTATGTTTGAGAGCCACAGAGAATAGCAAGTCCTACATTGATAGTGGTTACTTAAGACACATGACAGGAGAAAGGGAGCTATTCACAGAACTTAAAGCTAAGAACGGAGGAACAATTACTTTTGAGGATAGTGAAAAAGGTAGAGTGGTTGAAATTGGTAAAATTGGCCAACCTCCCTCTATTACAATTTTAAATTTTTTAGTATTGAAACACAATATTTTGAGTGTAAGTCAATTCTGTAACAACAGTTACAAAGTTGTGTACGAATCTCATACTTGTTCTATTTTAAATAGTAGAAATTCAATTCTAGTACTTGGAAAGAGACATGAAAATGTGTATTTGGTGGATTTATGTGATATCCAAGTCAAATGTCTTATTGTAAGTGAAAATGAACCCATGTTCTGGCATAGAAGATTAGAACATACCAACAAGAATCTGATTAGAAGATTATATAATAAAGATCTAGTTGTTGGGTTACCAAAACTCAAATTTGACAATAAGTTGTATGATGCTTACATGAAAGGCAAACAGGTAAAAGAATCATTCAAATCAAACAAAGAAGTATACACAACTAAACCTCTTCAATTGCTACATATAGATTTAGTTGGTCCAACAAGAACAAGAAGCCTTGGAGGGAAACATTATGCATATGTCATTGTAGATGACTTTAGTAGATTTACCTAGGTAATGTTTCTAGCATCCAAAGCTGAAGCTTTTTCATTCTTTAAGGTATTTTCCAAATGGGTACAAAATGAACAAAGCTCTCATATAGTAGCCATAAGGAGTGATCATGGTGGAGAATTTGAAAACCATAGATTCACTGATTTTTGTGAAAACAATAGAATTCTTTAAACTATTTCTGCACCAAGAACACCCCGATAAAATGGAGTAGCTGAATGAAAAAACATATCCTTGTAAGAGATGGCAAGGATAATGTTGAGTGAATATAGTGACCCATAATATTTTTGGTTTGAAGCAATGAACACAACATGTTATATTATTAACAAAATCTTTGCTAGATCAATACTCAACAAAACTCTATTCGAATTATACTATGGCAAGAAACCAAATATATCATATTTTTATGCTTTTGGGTGTAAAAGATTTATTCTCAATAATGGCAAAGAAAGATGAGGAAAATTTGAAAATAAATCTAATGAAGGCATATTCCTTGGTTATTCTATTGTTAGTAAAGCATTTAGAGTCTACAATCTGAAAAGTAAGACTGTAGAGGAATCTATTCCTGTAAAATTTGATGAAAATACTAACTTCTCTATGAGGTCAAGTGATTTTGATAATGAGACAGGTGAACTAACAACCTCAGTTGAGAAAATGAAAATACAAGACAAGGAAGGAGAACCTTCTCAATAAGAAACACAAATAGATGAAGAAGAAACAAAAAATGACCCATCCATCATTGAGGTAAACAATGAAGGTAATGATATTTTCCTAAAAGATTGGAGATTTATGCATGATCATCTTGAAAGTCAGATAATTGGTGATGTATATGACAAAGTTAGTATCAGATCTTCATATCACCAAGTATGTGACAATTTTGCTTTTATTTCACAAATAGAACCAACTTGCATAGAACAAGCTTTAGAAGATGAAAAATGAATTTTAGCTATGCAAGAAAAATTAGACCAGTTCAAAAGAAATAATGTGTGGACTATTGTTCCAAGACCAACTCATCAATCTGCTATAGGAACTAAATGGGTCTTTCGGAAAAAATTAGATGAATCTGGAATTGTAGTAAGAAATAAAGCACAATTAGTAGCAAAAGGGTATTATCAGGAGGAAGGCATTGATTTTGAAGAATCATATACTTCTGTTGCAAGGATTGAAGTCATTTGAATGCTTCTTGTATTTGCATCCTTTATAAATTTCAAGTTATATCAGATGGATATCAAGAGTGCATTTCTGAATGGATTTATTATTGAATAGGTCTATATAGAACAACCACCTGGGTTTGAAGATCCTCATAACCCAGAATATGTATTCAAACCCAAGAAAGCCTTTTATGGTTTAAAACAGGCTCTTAGAGCCTGGGATGAAAGGGTAAGAAAATTTCTCATTGAGAAAGGATTTTCAAAAGGCAAAGTTGATACTACTCTCTTCATTAAGCATTGCAACAAAGGATATTCTTATAGTTCAAGTATATATTGATGATATAGTATTTGGTGCAACTAATGAAAATCTTTGTAAGGAATTTTTTAACAAAATGTAAGGAGAATTTGAAATGAGCTTGATAGGTGAACTCAACTTCTTCTTGGGACTACAAATTAAGTAGATGAAAGAAAGAATTTTCATTCACCAAGCCAAATATACAAAAGAACTGCTAAAGAAATTCAAAATTGAAGATGAAAAAAAGTATGGGACTCCAATGAGCACTTCAATAAAAATGAACAAAGATGAAAGAGGTAAGTCTATTTGCCAAAAACTTTATAGAAGCATGATAGGATCTCTACTATATTTAACTGCTAGTAGACCTGACATAATATTTAGTGTATACATGTGTGCTAGATTTCAATCAGAACTAAAAGAGTCACATCATATTGCTATAAAAAGAATATTTAGATATCTTTTAAATACACCTAATCTTGGATTATGGTATCCAAAAGGTTCAAATTTTAATTTAATAGGATACTCAGATACAAATTTTGCTGGATATAAAGTAGATAGAAAGAGTACCTCAAGATCTTATCAATTTTTAAGAAGCATGATTATTTCATGGTTTTGTAAGAAACAAACATCAGTTACATTATTAACTACTGAAGCTGAATATGTAGTAGTAGGTAGTTGTTATGCATAGATCCTATGGATGAAAAAATAACTAAAAGACTTTGGCCTTAACTTTGTTAATATACCTATCAAATGTGACAATACTAGTATTATAATTCTGACTAAGAATCCACTTCTACATTCTAAATTTAAACATATAGAAATCAGGCATCATTTTATTAGAGACTATGTTTAAAATCAGGACATTAGTTTAGAATTTGTCGCAACAAAAAATTAACTAATAGATATCTTCACAAAACCATCACTAAACGAAAGATTCAACATGATAAGAAGAGAATTAGGCATACTACATCCAAGTGCATAAAATGCACAATTCATTAAAACAAAATATTCATAATAACATCTTTATTATAAAAAAATTATTCAACTAATCAGTAATAACATCTACTATAGCTTCTAGCTCCGCAATACTCTGATTAGCCTCTGCCAATTCTTCTTCAAGCTTCTTCATGCACTCCATTACCTTATCATATGGTGCACATCCCTTTTTCAGAAGATGATCAACATTTCAGCTGGATCCTCTAGCATAAACTAGTTCTACCTTCAACTGTTCTATTTGCTCCTTTAGAAAATGAACTCTAATAGACTTCGACTGATCATTTTCTCTTTTGTAGTGAACTTGATTTGTAGAAAATCTTAAAGATGACATGTTTTATCTCTGAAATTCTAGTAGCTTCTATCTATATAAAATGTAAAATAAAATGTACATAAATGCATATTCATTCATCTACCTTAGTAATAATATTGTTTAGTGGATCAAAAGGATAGTTAATGAGAACACTAAAAACCATAATCCAAATTACAAGGTTCGGAGTTAAGTTAGGTTTCATACTTTGGAATTTTTGAAGCCTCAAACAAAAATCTCCAAAACCTCATTAAAAGTCTTTAAAGGACAAAACTAAAGTATTTGAAGGACTGCAAAATTCTCCAAAGCAATGCTTCAAAATATCAGAAACTTCAGATCAAATATTTTTATCTGAAGGATCCCTTTTGGAATTTGTATCATTAGTAATTTGGAGATCTTTGTATCCAAAATTCAAAATCAATCTTCTCTGAAAGACCCTTTCAGAATGTCTGAAGCCAAAAAATATTAGTGTTTCAAAAAAAAATTTAAATAAAATTGAAGTGGAGAAATCATTAAAACCTCTAAGAAAAACTTAAACCCACTTCTCCAAACCCTAGAAATCCCTCCTTCAGAGAAGACAGTTCATCTTCCCGCTTCTTTCAAATCTCATTCTCATTTTACTCATTACACATTCTTGCCTTCTCTAAAAAATCTCATTTTCCTCTCCAAAAACTAGAGCCCTCTATAGAAATGGTGAAAACAAAAGGTGCAGAAAGCAAGAGAAAGGAAAGGGAAAACTCTCCACCACAGAGGACAACCAAGAAGGCAAGGCGAGAATCTGATACTCTAAAGGTAATCTTCCAAAATAGCTCATCTGATTATTCTAGGTTCTCTAAAAAATACGAGGAGAGAAGAATAATCAAAGGGAAGATTTTCATTTTTAAAGCATTTGGAATACAATTTAAAGTATCAGAATGTTTGAAATATCAAGGCTGGGATGCCTATGTCAGTTATATAGATAGCTTATATCTGAGATTGATGAGGACTTCAATCTGTAATCTCAACATTAGAATAGAAAGATCATGGATTGGAGACACAAAAATAGAGCTATCTCAAGAAAGTTTAAAGAATTGCTTCAATTCCCCTGAAGATGAAGAGGAGATTGTATGGCCGTCAAGGGCAATAATATTTTCAGACTTAGTTGAAACTAAGATAGATGAGAAAGAAAATTATTTGCATGCTAGTCACTTGAATGCAAATCTCAGGCTAGCATACCACATTTTTATGAACAATGTATACCCCAGAAGAGGAGCAGCAGGGGATATATCTGAAAAGGATGGTAGAATCATGTGGGCATTAAAGAATAGAAGAAAGTTGAGTTTGGCCAAACTAATGATAAATCATATCCACTTGATCAAGAGCACCACAAGCTTTCCTTTTCCTTATGGTATTAACCTGACCAAGTTGATCAAGGAAGCAAGAGTTAATCTCTCCAATGAAGAAGAAGAGCTTCCAAGAAACACTGATAGATTGAATGAGCAAGCTTTAAAAAGGATGGGCTTTCAGTATACTACACAAGGTTGGATCACTAAAAGACTAAGAAGAGCAATTCAGTTAAAAGGATCCAGACTTAATGAAAGTCCAAAGAGAAGAGTTGTTACAGAACAGGCTACTGAACCAAGACAAAAAATCCCCTTTCATGAAGAAGAAGAAGAAAGACTTGAAAGACAAGAGTTCATCAGTTCATTGGTAGGAAGAATGAAAGAATTCTCCAACAGAGAAGAACCAAGAGAAGCTGAGAGAACAGAAGGTGTTCCAAGAGAGGAGCAAAGAGGTGATATAGAAGATATTGTGCAAGAAATTTTGAGAGAAAGTGCACATAGAGATATAGCATCAGCAGAAGTACCATCTCACACCCTCATCAGATCCCCTTTACCCATCAGACCATCTCATACTAACCAACCATCCACTTCTTAAATTCCTACTCCACCAATTCTCACAAAGGACCTAGAAGACAGAATAACTATGATTAAACATTTTACTGAAAGCTTACTTTTTCAAATGATTGAAATGAAACGTAACCATTCCACTATTATGTCTTCAATGATTCTCAGAGTTGACAAAATTGAACAGAAACTTGATTCTTTACAAGCTCTAGCAAAATCACTTACAGGTCAACCTCATTTCACTCCACCTCAAACTCATTTCTATCAATCTCAAACTCACTTTCCATCCACTACACATCATTTCTCTCCACCTAGACTAACCTCACCAATAACAGTGGAGTCTTCTCCTTCACCTCCTCATCCATCATCACCCTCTATCATTCAAAGGTCGCTTAGCCCATGAGTCAACCTACTGATATGAATTCCATCATTCCATAAATTCTACTTCCATAACCACCATCAACTCCTCCATCGCCACCATCTTCTACTCCATTGGCATCACCACCACCATCAACTCCTCCATCACCACCATCTTCTACTCCATTGGCATCACCACCACCATCAGCTCCAATACTAGAAAATTATGGGTGGTCTACCTCCCAACTGTTTGTTACCTATATTCCATCACCATTCGAAGATCCTATGGATTTAGTATTGGAATTTGTCAGAAGAGGAATAATAATTACTGAAAGAATTGAGGAAATTCCACCTGAGTGATCAATGCCACTCCAATAAATTGTCCACCTCCCTCCAAAAAGAAAATTATTGATGAAAATCCTAATTATATTCTTCAAATACCTAATCCAATTAGGATGATAGGGGAAGAGTATGCTACCATGATATCAATCAATTATCAAGTCTTTAAAATATTTTCTTCTCAAAATATTCATCTACCCAATGAAGACCTTCCATCTCCTGAACTTGAGGATCTTAAATTTCTTCAAAGGATTATCGTTCTTCCAGATCCTCCATTCACTCCAAAGAACCACAAAATTCAAATTCCTGACAGAGAGTTCATTCTTGAAAAGTGCTCTGAGAAACTCCTTCAAGTACTTCTAGTGTCAATTCCTATTAGAAAAGAGTTTCCACCTCCCTTAGGACCATATAATTTCTTTATTCTCACCAGAGAAGAATTTAACTTTTACAATAACAACTTGGAGGTAATTGTTGACAATCTGACTCTTCCATATCCTTAAATGGATGATCCTTCTATCCAAGAAAGGATAACGCAGATAATGCCTAAACCTTAGAGTTAACCTCTATCACCTTTTTCATCTACTTCAAATGCTAAAAGTCCCATCAAACCAACTCCTCCCACTACCAAAACCAAAAAGCCACCTGTTATTCCAAAACCAAAACCAAAGCCAGTTCCCAAACCAAAACCATTACCTTCTTCCTCACAGCCATCCACTTCAAAACCAAAGAGGAAAGTAATAATTCCACCTCCTAAGGAACACAAGAAGGCTCCTTATAAGAGAATCACACTATACCATGAGGAATATAGAACTTGGTTGAATGCAAACACAGAAGCTCTCTTGAAAGGGCTTCCTTCAGTCTTCCTGAGCTGCTGGATCCAAAATATCTAGAAAGAATTGATATCATGTATGTTCATAGTTGTGGACAAATTTCATACATGCATGAACCTCCTATAGCAGTTCCACAGGATCCATTTTTTTATCCCTCCTCCACCAAAAAGGACTAGAACATCCAAGCCCTCTTAATCTTCTTCTGCGCCCCAACCATCTTCTTCTGAACCCAAACCACCACTTCCACCTCTATAAGATGTCTTTTTAAAGACATCAGAGAAAACCCAAAGCACCATAGTAGATTAGCTGTAATTTTTTCTCTAATATAATACTTTTTATATTTTCTTTGATGTATCAATATTATAACTTCTCAACAGTTGAATATATATATATATGCATTTCTTTCACATGATTGCAAATGACTATTAATATTTCTTTCCACCTTTTTGATTATGAAAAAAGGGGGAGAAAAACTTATGAAAAATGTATGATATAAAATTTATGTTCATAAAATGTGATGCATTTTGTTGATATTCATAAAATTTCTATAACAAAATATTCATCAATTCAGGGTGAACTAATCTAAATTAGCCAATTGAAATTTTTCTGAAATACCTACAAAATAAGTTGCATTAGATCTATGATTAAACAAGTTTTGAAAGGTACATCACTCACTATTTTGTCATCATCAAAAAGGGGGAGAATATTGAACCATATTATCTAGCTTGATTTTGATGACAAACATTCTTAACCAAGTATGTTTTCATGATGAGCAAAAGCATGAGTAAAATATTCAGGTACTAACATCTTATTTTCAAGAATGTTACAAAAAGTTTAAATCATTTGACTTGAGAATAATCTTTATAGTGACAAAAGGAAGATATGAAGTAAATGTTCTTTCAAAATTAAGTATATAAATTCCACATATAATTAATTCAAGAAAATAAAATTTCTGAATTATTGAAGACATGCTTTGGATTCAAAAGAAACAACTTCGGAATCACTTTAATGCACTTTGAAAAAGATTGGATTGCTTTAGAAATTTCTCAACATATCTTCTGAGATCTATCTGCTTAGTCTCGGAGATAATTGGAAAAATTTGGAGAAAATGATTGAAGCTTCAAAAAATTGACATGATATAGTTCAGAGATGTCTTAACAAGCTTTGGACAAGGCACAATGCAACTTCAGAGTGACTGCAGTTTACTTCAGAAAGGATGCAAAGAAACTTTAGAGACAATTAGCAAGCTTTGGACAAGTCTGTGAGTAAAAATAGTAAGCCTCATAAATGTTCAAGCACACTTCAAAATTATTAAGAATGCTTCAAAAAAAGAATAAAGAAGCTTCAAACAAGTTGCAGAATGATTCACAGAAAGTTGAAAAGCTTTAGAGAAGTCATAGATGTTTTGGACAAGTTACAAGACACTTCAGAAACAACTAGATAGGTTTCAAAAACAATCAGCAATGCTTCAGAGTAAATCAACATGCTTCAAAGAATCTAAAGCCAAGGTTTAGAAAAGATTCAAACAATCTTCGGAGAAGTTAACCATGCTTCGAAGATGTTAAACCATGCTTCAAAGATGTTGATCAAGCTTCAAAAATGTTTGTAGAAGGCTTCAGATTACTTCTTTGAAGGCAATATAAGTTCAAAAAATCTAAACTTCTCTCAACAAGTGACTAACGCAACTAAGAAAGATAATTATAACTTTGGAAAATTTGAAGAAAACAAGTTAGATTACTTGAAATCAATCAAGACACCAACTGTTCACTAGTCTCTTTGGAACACTTGACACAAAAAGTGAACATTTGAAAAAGTCAGCAACAAAAGTAGCAGAATGATGCCAGAAGGTAGCAAAGTCAGATGTCAGACAAAAGATAAGGTAAAGAAAAACATTTTTAAATGTTTGAATGTCGGCCAAGATTAGCAATGGAAAAATCTCTCTCAAGCTATAAAAGAGAAATTCAGAAGCAGAAGAAAAGAACACAATTGAATATTTTTTGAACTTTGCTGATCACATGAAGAGCATTCAAAAATCTTACTCTAAAAGTTCAACTCCAACAGATACAACTCAGCTAGAGCTATCAAAGTTCAAATCTCTACTCGATTAAGGAGTTTGAATCTTTTACTCTTACTATTTAATCTTTCACTTAGAATTCTGAATTTATGTATAAATCTATCTAAGTAAGAGGCATTAATCTATACACTTTTTTTTAGTGTTTGGCAACACAAGCAAAGTGCTTAGTGTTTATGAATAGAGCTAAATAAGTAGGGAACTTACTGAAAAGGTGTAAGTTTGTTGATGAGCTTTGGAAAAATAATAGGTTGTGAAAGTTTCTGGTTAGCTTGGAAAACTAGTAAGTTAGTTGGTGAGCTTGTTGTAAAACTAATGCATATTTATATAGTTGATCAAGGTATTACTAGAACCTAAGCTCAGTAGAGAAGACTGACTTAGAGAAGTGGAGT
>JAYJMB010083711.1:9364-21432 GCA_036873735.1 Pouteria campechiana | reverse complement strand
CTCTCTCTCTCTCTTATGAAGTTCAGGGAAGGAGACTTTGTACTGGTATGCCTAATTTTTCTTGGATGCACGATGAATTCACCGTTGGCAACACGTAGTCTAATTGCATCTTCAAGCAATCTTTTTATTGAGTACAAGTTGCATGTTCCTTCAACCAACATGGCCGATGGTGGAAATAGGCAACCCGGAAACTTATAGTTATAAAACTACATTGCCAAGTCCATTAGCAGGCAGCTTTAGAAGTTGCTGTCCAAAAAATCACCAGGTCTCATCTTCCATAAAGATTTACTTCTTGTGTGTATGAGATTTCAGTCTTTCTTGGAATGAAAATAACCTTCTGTGGTAGCAACACATAAAAGATGTAGCAACCTTAGTAATTGATTTAGTTGTTCACAGAGTCACTTGATACACAATCACAGTTTCATTTTATAGATATTTGACCAATGTCTTGAAATTTTATGAAGGAGCCGTTCGGTTGGGGAAAATACGGAAAAAAGGAAATGGAAAGAAAATAATCTCATTAATATAGAGGGTAATTAATGATAAAAAAATAGAAAAAAGTATGATTTTTATGATAGCTAGGTTTATGTCAAATCACCTTAAGAATTGGAATTTTCCTTAAATTCTTGGAAATGTGAAGGATTGCAGAAGGGGACCAACGCTTCATGCAATGTGTGGTGATTGGTCATGGGCGGGCATGATATTTTCCCCTACATTAATGAAGAAATGGCTTTTCTACGTTAGGCCGTGCGTCCTCCTCTGGAAGTATACATCACCATGGTATTTTTCTATCATTTTCAGGGATGTCTCATGGTATATTTTCTGAAAAATACAAAGATATTTTCCGTGGAGAAAACACAGTCTGCATTGGTGAGACACGGCCTTCTCAGATTCTCGTCCAATGGTGGACGAATTAAGACATTTCAAGTCACATAGTGGGCCCCATCTGATAGACGGTCGGGATCTCTTAAAAAAGATTGATGGGGTGAAGTGAGTGTAATGAGCTAATGGCCCTTCGGAACTTTGAAATGATAATTGCATGATTTCGACGTGAAGGGCGGTTGAGTTATTCTTTACCGCTTTAAGGGCAATTGCCAGGCCGTTTTAAGAAAAGCTTAGCGACACGCGTTCGCAGCATGGCACCCCTTTCGTGCGTTTGCCACCATTTTAAAAGTGTAATTAACCAGAACCCTTCCACGTGGAATAGTCATAAGGCCATCCGTATCATGCCAATCACTAACCAATTGCCAGCGACGCATGATCACGAATTCATCTGATTTTCGCTATCTCATGGGGACGACGCAAAGTTTCAAATTTATCCATCTATTTTAAGAGTACTTATGAATGGATGGTGGGGATTGATCTGCCTTTATGGGCCAAAATTTTTGATGGTCTGGATAGCTTTACAAATGCTCCTTACAATCAGGAAGTATGAGTCACCACCCATCTTGAAAATATCGGCTAGCTACCAAAAACCATTCTTCCATGAAAGCTGAAAACGGCCCTGCATCAGTTTATTGAGAAAAGAACAGATACACAGTCTCTATTATTAAATTCATGAACGGCCTTTTCTCCCCGACAACTTGTCATTCTTATTTATTACTTAATCCTTGGCAGAGATGGGTGTCCTGTAAATTTCATCTAATGCGAAAATATTGGCATAACAACATGAATTGAGTAATTAACCAGCTACTGCACGGTTAAGATATCCTAGAAATATGACACATTTTGGAAATAATTGGCAGCATCTGGGACTTCAATTGTTGTATGAAAACATTTTCCCTACTTTATTTTCCAAAATGGTTTATAACGTATGGCAAACGCCAGACTCGGGAAGTCGCTATCTCTGGCTTGCCATCATCATCAAGCTCGCCGTCGGAGAGATGACGTTCCTGTGCCACTCTTTTATGGGCTCTTATTTTAGTCGATTTAGTATATTGGTAGATACAAACATGGAATATAAATATCTCGTGGACAGCTATATACTGCCAATTGTTGTGACATTTGGATGCTTGAGACATGATGCGTTTTCGCCACCATTTTTATTTTAATTTTAAATTGGGAAATGGTCCCATCAGCAAGAGGATGGTAATTGCAATATATTGAATCCGTACAGCCCCATGCATGTTTTATATTTCCAAACATGATCCGAAAGACGGATCGCTTCCATGAAAAACATTAGCATGCATACGAGTCTATCGCTTTTGGATATTAAGAATAAATGCAATATCTCTACCATTTTAAATAATAAATAGAAATGTCCTCCACCTGTGCTGCTATCCACCTTGTTAGCATCTTGATTTTCTTGCCTTTTCCTCTCCTTGCACCTTTTTTTCTATTATTTATTCTTAAACAGTAACAAATAAATAAAAAATATTGTGTTTGACGTGCACTTGCGTCCTATGTATTGTCTTTTTTTTTTTCCGGTCTATTTCTTTGCTGTCCATGGAGAGAATATGGTTCTTCTAGTATATTTTGGGTGGGTGCTAGAGGATCCGCTGGTTGTCATGAAACCACGAGATCCTCTTTCGCAAATCATTAATATATAGTTAGGACGGCTGAATTCATTCCAAAATGCTATGGTAAATGTAGAGACATGAGTTTTAAGTTATGGGTAAGTTGAAAATAAGCTACAATTTGACGTGAGCATGTAAAAATGAAATATACAGTTTGGCATCTCCTTCTATGACTAAGCGAGATGGACATAGATAGCTTGAGCATGCATAAATAGAAAAATTCTAAGCCAACCACTATAAGAAAAATTACTTTTTGTTGCTGCATATAATATTAAATACAACCAGCATTAGCTACATGCAACCATTTTTTATATAATAGAATATATAATAGTATATATTATTATATATAACCAACATCGACTGCATATAATAGCATATGCAACCGATAAAAAATGGCTACATATAGTATTAGGTGCTAATAAAAAAAAGGGTCGTGAAATCGATTCTTTCATTAATTATAGATGTCTTATATAAATTAATGAAATGAGCATATATAAGTGAGACTTTTTTTACATTAAAGGGCCGACAAGCGCCTGTGGTATTGCCTGCTGACCTGGTATGTAAATTCATAACTTTTTTAATGTTGTATAGCGTACCCATACCTATTTTATGTTGATGATTTCACAAGAAAAAATATAATAAACAAGTAATAAAAAAATTTTATTATAAAAATAAATTATATTATGATTTTCATATTAAGTGTATGCGAGTTATGAATTTTTTTAATATAGTAAACTAAAATAATAATTAATTTGAATGATAGAAAAGTGTGTGGGTTTTTCTTTCTCAATTATATATTCATTTTATCAATTTATGTGAGGCATTTATGATTAATGGAAGAAGCGAGTTCATGACACTTTTTTTATTGGCACCTAATACTATATATAGTCATTTTTTGTTGGTTGTATATAATTAGAAGGAATGCAACTTTTACATTGAAAACTTTTTCTAAATTGGCCTCAATATATGCTAAAAATTGGCTACAAATAACCCATTTATCATATTCAGACACGCTGAAAGGTAAAAACTATTAATAGATATTACTTTGGGGCAATTTATGAAAAATATAGAAGCTTATTTAGATAAAATATTCAACATAAAAGTTATAGATTTTTGAATTATCTATCCAACAAGCTAAGAATCACCTGATTCCGAGTTTATATGAGACATACATAGCCAAAAAATTGAAATTATCTCAAAAAATTCATGTGGTAGGCGATACTATGAGCGTTTGCTCATATCTCCTTCCACACAGGCACAATCACAGCCTTTTGCGGTAGCACCTAAGCTTGGTTTAGGAAAAAGTGATCTTCCTGGACACCTATGGTCGATACTGCGAGCACCTGGCATATCAACTGGAGCACAAGTGATACTGCAGGTGCTTGCAGTATCGCCTGCTACATAAACTTTTGAAGATAATTGAAGTATTTTGGTTATATATTTCTCATACGTACTCAGAATCAAGTAATTCTTAACTTGTTAGATAGATAATTTAAAGAGTTACAAATTTTATGTTGAAAGTTTTCTCTGAATCAGCCTTCATGTGCCTCACGAATTATCCTAAAGTAACGCTTATTAATGGTTTTTACCTTTCAGCGCATCTAAATATGACAAGGGGTCATTCGTAGCCAATTTTTAGTGTATATTGAGGCTAACTTAAAGAAATTTTTCAACATAAAGTTATATATTTTCTAATTATATATCCAATTAATCAAGAATCATATAATTATAAGTTCTAAAAAGGAATATATATTCAAAATACTGTAACTGTCTCCAAAGCTTGCAACACTCTGAAAGGTAAAAATTATTAATAAGCGTCATTTGGGGCAATTCATTAAGAATATATAGGCTGATTCAGAGAAAGATTTCAATATTAAAGTTATGTTCTTTCAAATTATCTATCTAAAAAACTAAAAATCACTTGATTCTAAGTTTGTATGAAGAAAATATAGCCAAAATACTACAACTATTTGTAAAAGGCATCCATAGTACCTCCTGCCAATGAAATAAAAAAAAAGTGGGACATTAAATTCTAATTTCTCCTCACTCATCTTCCTCCCCTCTCTCTTCTCGGTGCCCTTTGCCCTGCTGTCCCAACCCATGCGACCAATCCCCCACCCCCCTCTGCTCCTCTCCACCGTCCATTGCCACACCCCTTGGGTTTTCTTTAGCTTCTTCCAATTCTTTGCCAAACTCTGAAAAATCCATCTTTGATTTGAAGAGGTTATGCTCTCTCCTTCCTCCTTTCTTGGCTTTTTCCTTTTTATTTGAAGTTTTTCTATGCAATCATCCTCCACGTCCACCTTTTCCCGTTGAAACTTGCATGGAAACTTCAGATTTTACTTGCAATCAATCCCACAACATTAGAGCTCCTCATTACAACTCATTTGGATGTGCATAAGGAAGAGGGAGAGTTGTTTTCTTCTGTTTGGTGCTGTTTACAGTGAAAACTTGAAGACTGAAAGTGGGTTTTCATTTTTAGGGTGGACTCAACCCACGAAATAAAAGGTAAGACACTTTCCCCAAATTAATTTTTGAATTCATATTTTATGGTTAGAACATTCAATACGTGGGCAATTGTTGGGGCTTAAAATTGCATTATTATTTGAAGATTTTATAGGGGAATGGGGATAGTGTATAATTCCATGATTTTATGATGATTTAGGCATACAAATTGGTGCATTATTGCTGCTCACAAAAATGGGCAGCAAGATTTTTCATGGTGGGTCGTGTATGGATGCGATTTGTTTGTGAATTGATGTTGAGCAATTGGTTTGATTAATCTAGGGTTTAATTGATTCCATTATAATGTAATTGAAATGATAAATGTGTTGGAATTAGGTTGCAAGTGATTGAAATTGATAAATGAGTAAGTGTTTGTGACATGTTTGATGAAATGTGTTGAACCAAACCTCTTCACTAGGCTTAATTTTGATGATGAATATATTTAACCAGCTAAGTTTTGATAATGAGCAAAAATACATGAGTGAAAGTTTAAGCCACTGATCATTATTTCTCAAGTGTACAGTAACAAACAATATATAGGGAAATAGCATAAGTGGATAGCGCATAAAAGATTATATCAGAAACAAGATCCACTAAATTATGAGAAAAAAATTATATGCTCAAACGAGAAAGAATGATACTAAAATTTTGAAGAAGCAATATGTGAAATAATTCCTACACATGCCTCAAAAACACTATCAAAACCACTTAGACTTCTACTCAAAGAAATTGGATCTAAGAAGTTATTCTCAAACATAAAACATTGATATGGACTCTATTGAAGACTGAAGAAAAAAACTGAATGTGTCCACAAATCCAAGGCTGAATGGCCACAACTGAAGATACAAGACTGAAATATTAACTTCAGACATAACAAACTCAATTTCGGATATAACCAGGATCAGGTCGTGAGACAAAATGCAACTAGCATCAATCCGCGCCTAAAATCATAATTACAGACATGAAGATCATTTCTGGATTTGGCAATTCACTTTGAGACATGATTGAATACGGTGCTGCAAGTTGAACAGTTCATCCAAGTCCAAAATAATAATTCAAGACATCAGTACTCAAATTTAGACATGGCGAATCATTTTCAGTTATGGAAGAAAGAAGTGAAAGCCAAACACTAGCTCAAGTTCAAAATTTAATTCTAGATATGACTATTTGAACCCAGACACGACGATTCACTTTAAGATATGACCAAAAAGACAGTTGTTAACTAAATGAGTTATATAAGTCCGGAAATTTAACTTCGGATATGGAAACTGAAGTTAGACATGGCTCAATAGATCTCAAAAATAAGAACCCACGAAAAAGCTCCAACAGATAGAAAATTCTGTCATTTCACTCGTATTAAATGAATGTCATCTTCTTTAATTGGCAGAATTCAAATTCAGCTATAAAATGAGTAAAAAATGGTCATTCTAAAAAAAAGGGGTCACAAGAGATAGAAATTGAGAAAAATATTTGAGAAGAAAACAAGAGCATTTACTCTTAGACATTAAGTTTTTTTCTAACTTCATAGTGTCAGAAAGCTACCTACCTTTAAAGCTTATTTTCTATAGCAACTTAAGGGAGTTTGAAATTCTTTGTATTTATTATTATATATTTTACTATTAATTTAATTATGTACAAACTCAGCCTATGTAAGAGATATTTCTTATTGTATATTTCTTTATAGATTAGGACAACAAGCACAGGGCTTGTTGAATGTATATAAGTTTGTTGGTTAGCTTTGGAAACCAATTAGGAAAAATTTGTTGATGAGTTTTTAGGAAACCAATATGTGTATAAGTTTGTTGGTAAGCTTATAAAAAACCAACCAGTGTAAAATTTTATTAGTAAGCTTGGGTAATTAGTAGAACTTAAGTACAATAGGTGTGACTGACTTAGAGAAAAGAGTAAGTGCTATGTGGTGGGCCGAACCTCTATAAAATACTCGTGTACTCTGTGTTGTAGGATTCATCTCCTATTTTTATAACACTTTAGTTTTATATTAGCCAAGATTTTAAAAGCTCAATTTACCCTCCCCCCTCGACCTACCTTAGGATGAGACCAACAATATGCTCCAATGAAATAATGTAGAATGGAAGGATGAATTAGGGCAGTGGTAATTGATTCGGGGTTTAATTAATTGAATTATGTTGGTTCTTTCTAATTAATTGATATGTTATCTGAAGTTTTGTTGGTTCTTTCTAATATCAATACATTTTTCCTGTGCGGCCACATGACCTACACAAAGTTGACTATATGTAAATGCTCATTATCCACTGTTCTCTAAGGGGTGGATTGGTTCAATTGCATGTCTTCTTAGTGTTGACTTGGTGACTTGGAGAGTTTAGTGTGGGGTTACCTTTTTGAAACATGTGTTACATCTTTTGGAGGGGCTATGGTTTTGGGGTATGCTCTAGCTATAAAATTCAATAAACAACTCTTTTTTCTTTTCATAGCTTGGTCATTAATTGATGAATTTCCTTATAGAAGAACCCCTAGCATTGCCACTGGATTTCTTGTATCCTAGCAATCCACTACATCATCAGGTTATCCTAAATCCACCTGTGCCAATTGCCAGTGAAGTCAATCATGATCTTCAGCTAACCTAATCACTTATTTATAATAATAGTTTCAACATTTTTCATATTCTCTATGGTCTACATCCCAACTGTGAAAATAGTTGGTCTACAGGAGGCTCAACTAGAATTGCTGTTGATGTTGAACAATGTATGCCATAGGACTTAATCTAGAAATTGAATTGGCTTATAGGTCATTTCAACTCTCAAATGTTGAAATTGGTGTTTGTTTGAATATTTGTAAAGGGTGGAAAAATGAATTCATTGATGTATTTCCCTTGTCCGTCCAAGTTGTAGTGATTGCAAAAGTCAAACAGGACAGTCATTGGGAACTGGACAGTTCGTCTCTCTTGGGGTTGCAATCCAGTAAACAAATAAGTAGCATTGACAATCTTACATTAGCCAACTTGAATGCTTACTTTTATTTTCTATATGATTTGTGTACCCTTTCATATTATATATTTAAATTTATATATTTCATATTTCTTGGTTATGGCAGTCAAGGGCAAATCTAATTAATCAATGGAATGAAGCATAATTTGGGGGTCAAGTTTATGACGAATACGACAATATTTTACCACCTCATGATCCAAATGTGTATGCTGTTGTAAGGCAACGAGGAATGTTTAACATTAGGAAGTAAGAGACATATAAATGTCTTGATATGAGTGATTTACCTTTAATGAATTTTATTTATTTTAAACTTATTCAACTTTTCATGAAAGACCTCAATATGTGAATAATCCTCATTATTTTATATATAATGAATTGAAACTATGGTTTACGTAAATTTGTTACTAATGTTTAACATTTAAATTATGATTAAAAAATGACTGTATTTTCTAAGTAGGTTTGGTTGCATATAAACTAAATGAAGCCAAAAATTTGGCTACATATAAAAATATGCAACTAACAAAATGTATACAATTAATGGAAAATAACTACATATAGCTATATACAACCAGTTATTTGCAACCATTTTTGTAGTATATGTAGTTAATTTTTTGCTAGTTGTATATACTTATTTGCAGCTAACAAAATGATTGTATTTAACTATTTGAGATAGGGCATATGCAACTAACGGGCTGTCGCCAAAATGTTGGGTGCATTTAATCATTTCTCTTGTAGTTAACCAAGCAACAATCTAGATGTTTATCTCTAATACTTTATCAGAATGGAAAAATTCATCCTATTAATTTATAAGCCAACCAAGCAGCAATCTAAATGGGAATGTGAGAAATGAGAATGGA
The DNA here is from genome assembly GCA_036873735.1 of Pouteria campechiana. NCBI lineage: Eukaryota > Viridiplantae > Streptophyta > Magnoliopsida > Ericales > Sapotaceae > Pouteria > Pouteria campechiana. The sequence continues at coordinate 12,588 of JAYJMB010083711.1, read as the reverse complement.
GCTTATCATTTCACTTTGAAAGATGATCCATACAAAAAGGACCCACAATTTCTATGCTCTTGATTGCCCAAAATAATTACAGAAATAAAATACCCCCAACAACCATGCGAATAAGTCACCACCAATTAACGAAAACACGCTACCGATTTTCTTATGATGGATAAGAAAGGTGATTTTTTTTTTTTTTTAATCTTTTGTATGTATGTATGCATACAAGTACGGGAAATGACCACCATCTTTGAAAAACAACCATTGCTGTGCCTTAAACGTCACTGATTCGCTACATTCAAAGGAAGGCATCAAAAGCATCCCAATCCCCGAAATCGAACAAGGTTTTGTAGAATCTCAGACGATTTGCCGGACAAGGCTCCAGACAAAAGAAGGCGTCGATGGAAAGGGACCCACTTTAATTTGCTGGAAAGTGGGGCTTAATTTTTTCCAGGGATAAAACGTATCAATGTCGTGATGGGCATGTGGGATTATTTTGGGAAATGTGGGGGGTTGGCATATCTCACTCACCTATCAAGCACACACATCCCATACAAGGGACAAAGCCACAGCGGACTGAAAATGACATAGGAGCTTCTACCCATGTTCATATGGCTTCAACCAATGCCTTAAACGCCTTTCCCCATAGGGAAATTAGAGTTCTTTATTTATTTCTTTCATTCCCCTTTGTAAAGTAATCTCACAGCATCCCCTTGTTAACTTTTCTTTAGGAATCATCGTAACAGAGATCCAGATCACTCCTCTTGCTGCCCACTTCCCTGCCAAAAAGAATGGACAGTTGAAAGGAGAGCTGCTTGGCTTGCCAGCTAAAGCTTAAACAAATTAGACTATTGAATCCTGACTGAATTGCATAAGGTAATAGTATTATTAATGGAGTATATTGACCTATCAGCTTGTCGACCACCCATCGCAAGTTCATAAACTATATTGAAAGATATAAAAGGGTGAATTTGATTAAAAAATGAAATATAATTGTATTTGACGGAATTAATATGAAATATAAAAGAAAAAATATGAAACTTTATAGGACAAATATGATTTAAAAAGAATACACGATAAGCTCTATTCAAGACTTAGACATGACATAGGAATTATCCTCCTTCCCATGCATGTGTAACTGTAAGGGAGCTTTATAGCACTTTGTCGTGATCCCTATTGAAAGATCACGAATTGATTGCTATCTCAGATTCGCAGCATTCAAGAATGATATGCCAGTTGTCACACCAACAATTTTCGCTGTTGGATATGCTCACTGTTACGAAAAGAATTTATAAAGATTTTCCATCAAGGCGGCCAAGATATAATTGCCATGTCACACTGCCTATGAGATTCAGAGCCTGCTTGGATAAGATGCATTGCATTTGATAGAAGGTGTATTTCCTATATATATATATATATTAGTTACAATCTAAATAATTAAGCTAAACATTAGATAGTCAATTTTCACTTTTTTATGGTTCAATATATATTTTTAGTACTATTTTTATCTTTTTTTTATAATGAAGTTTTTCTTTTTCTATCAATCCTGTATTTTTTTGTAGTTATCTATTGTTTTATTTTTATTCCATTCTTCCATTCGTTTGCTGATATCACCTTGCTCATCTTCCTGTATCTTTTTCATCTTTTGCATGCTATATTTTCTTTTCATTTATTTTAATTATGTTGTTTTGGGATGGACGTGAAAAAGATACACTTAAAATTTTTAGGACTATAGAAGAAGGATAAAATATACGGCGTGAGCTGCAAGGTGGATAAGGACAGAAATAGATAGATTTTTTCAAAGAAATATAAATAAAATTGTACATAAAATATATTATTATGAAGAGATAAATATAGCATCAGAATAAAATGAAGAGGATATTAACTTTGTTTAAGTTGAGATTTTTTCAAAAAAACAAAAAAGTCTAAAAATATCTTGTCAAGTGAAAAGTGCAAAGAGGTCTCCACAGACTTCACACCTGTTTACAACAATCGAAATGGAACCTCAACAAAATAGTCCCTGAGCCAATCCAACATGACAACGATGTCCAATTTGAATTTTAAAGTGGCCTACCATCTACAAGATGAGAGGCTTAGATATGAAGCGCATGTGCAAAGTTGGCACGTGGGGGAGTGCCAAAAACGAATTCACGCGCGTTGGGAGCACTGCACTGACTCCGTGGATGTCTTGATCCGGTCTGGACGTCTGATCTGATGGTTTTGGCCCACATGTTTGCCTTCTCTTTATGGGACAATGATTGGATATTATGCTACTTGCAATAATTCTGCAATTCGCATATATCATTACTCCATCGGACCTACCAAGTTGGTCTAGGAAGCCCTGAAAATTAATCTCCGAGTAATTAAACCTTTCTAATTTGCAGCCTTAAAGCCTGAAGGTTAACAGATTAATGGTCTCGATTCCAGCGGAATGGTCCAACATCGAGATGAGAAAAAATAGGATTGTTAAGTATGAGTAAAAAATGCAAATATTACATCAAATAAAGTAAAAAGATAAGGGAAAGATAGCATATTTCACCAAATACCCAGCCGAATTCCCCAAGCTCATGGGTTAGAAAATCGTGGCCCATGTAAGTAAACGAGTATGGTTGTACAAAGATTGAGATGGACACATTAAGATAGATCCACATAAGAGTACAAAGGAAATTAATTAATTAAAAAAAAAAAAAAACAAAAACAGCACTTATCTGGAGCTGGATGTAATGGGCCCCATAGATGGGCTTATAACTATCTGATTGCCCGTCTGTTGTCATGCTGGAGAAAGGGAGCCCGAACCTTGATATTTACGATTGAATACTTGCTGATTTCAATGGGTAGGTCCACCAAATCCTCACATACAACTACAGGAGAGGAATCAACCCTCAGCACTCTTTATTTGTGGGCTTCGTTCACGTAGGCACATGGAATTTTCATGATTGGGTTGTTATGTTATTGCATGATTTGGTTCACGTATTTTGTGGTTGAAAAGAATAATACCATGTACATCGGCATCAGCTTATAAAAATTGTAACACCTTTCAAATGGGCAAAGCGCAATAGGGCCCGCTCTTTTCTCTATGGGCCCATTTCACTTCCCCGTGAAATTGCGGCACATCACAGGGTAATTTGCAAATTACCCCCCTTCAAGTTTCACAAAATTTCATATTTATTCCTTAAGTTTAACAATTGCTTACTAAATCTCATAAATTTGCGAAATGAACGTGCTCTCGATTCTGT
>JAYJMB010083700.1:0-21436 GCA_036873735.1 Pouteria campechiana | reverse complement strand
AACAAAACTAACGTGCAAAAAATGGACGGTGGAGATTATCCCATGACTAAGGTTTATGTGCACAAAAACAATCGTATAGGTATATGAGCATAAGATGGGAAATAAAAAGTGGGGAGAAATGAAGTCACCAAAACTGCAAGGAAAGAAAGAGGCAACTTCTGGCAGAAAGCAAAAAATGAAAGGGACATAATCCCAATTTTTGGACATGGGAGAGAGCAAAAGATTTACAGCTTCAAACAGCGACACGAATGAAAAGATATGGCCATGCCCAACTCCCACGCCAGTCACGTATTTTCTCTTCTTGCTTGCTGCACAAGTGTGCCATTCCATTAAAACAAAAGACAAAACATATGAAATAATCGTGATTTATGATAAATTTTGTATCAGCTTAAACTATATTTATGAGCTGGACATCTTCGTCTAATTGAAGAGCATAATTTTTTTTTTCTACTCCCTCTTTTATTAAATATTTCCAATGGGACCCACAAAACCAAAAGACTACATCGGGGCACGTGCCACCCACGGGAGGGGAGACTTTTGTGAGATGGAAAGTTTTTTTTTTTTTTTTTTTTATAATTTCTTACGTGGTTCGTATATAACCAAGCCTGGTATGTCAGCCTTCGTATTCTGTCGTGTTTCGAATAAGCTATATGCTGCCGTCTCTTCGACGGTATCGAACGTAATTTTCGTCTTCCGATAAATCCTGAGATCAGCATCAACAGACTAGTTATTTAGGGACTGTTTGTTGGTGCCACTCCAAAACCTAGTGCAATTAGATTGGATCAATCCATTCTAATGCAACACTTTTGCACTTTCCCTCAATCCATGTTTAGGGACTGTTTTTTGGTGCAAATGTACCTTGGTACAACAAATACTCCATTTATTTCTTTCTAAATTATAATGTTTTGGGAAGATTCAAATTAGCTTTCACACTTGAAATGAATTTTTTAACTAAGATATTGAAGATTATTTAAATCAAAAAAATGTTTTTTAATATTTAAAAAATTAATTTTATATAATCTCATAAGTTTACATTTATTGTGACCCACTAAAATTTTTAATAAAGATGATTTTTGGGATTATAATAATGCATATGATAAAAAGCAAAATGAATAGTTTGGATCTTATCAAAACATTTTAATCTTGGAAAACCAAAAAGGGTATATGGTGAGCCAGGTACATTAAATAATTTTCCATTAATTAGTGAGGGTAGAGAAAAGGTAAATAATATGCTCAACCCATGGGAGGAATTTTCATGTTGGAGAAGAAGTCTTGGCAGGAACAGCGTTGCTTACGTGCCTTCGATCATGGCGGAGAAGCGACTTTGCTTCTCCAATGGGAGAAGGCCTGAAACGTCATGATATATTTCAATTGGAATACGAGTCTTATAAGGGATATACGAATCTTTGATCCGTAACCTGAGAGAGTTAAGTGATAATGTTTATAATATCAAACCCATTTATTAAAGCTTAAAAGTTATACTTTCCTGATGTTAAAAAATAGAAAATATAGTTTCCTAATGCTAAAGCTTAAAAGTTATTCAGATGGCTCACTTATATATTTTATTTGAGCAAAAATTTTTACAACATTAAAAGTGTAATATTTAGAATTGTATTAACAATTTCGATCCTCCAAATAAATGATATCCATGCATATTTAGATGTCACATTATTAGGATTTCATCTCCTAAGAATGGAAAAGAACAACACCCTCAAAAGCTTCCTTGACAGTTTGCAAAGCTGTGCAAGAAGGTCATTCTCATCCTCTCTGAGTGATATGCAAACAAATAAGGTTTTACATGGAACAATCCAGAAATTGCAAGATTCCAGAGCAGTTGTCATATTCAAAGCGAAAGAACAGCTTTAATTACAGGTTATGCTCAGAAGTTATAACCCGGTAATAATGAACATAATGAGTAGATAGCGGTACTAAATGTCATATTTAAATTAAGAGGAATGTGGCGACAAAGAAAAATTCTTCTAGAAAAGATAGCATCCAATGCTTGAAACGATTGGAAGTGGGGCTTCTTTGATGCCACTTGGATAAGGTTATTTTGATGTTGGAAAATGCAAGCAAGGTTGGAGATACCAACCACTCATAAACGTCATCTTTAGTATTGCCCTTCAAGAGTATTGTTCCCATGTGAATGTTCTTTATAAGAAAAGCAGTTTGTAAGAATTCAATGGAGACATTATTTAAGGTACAAAATTAAGAAATTGAAATGAGATTCTTTTTCATAGTGGGAACATAGAGGACCTTGTTCAATTGAAAAGTGTTATGAATTGTGTGGAGAGAGGAAGAACCGCTATGAGTAATGTAGAGACCCGAGCCATCACCAATCATAATGTTATTCGAGCCATTGTATGGAGCATGCACGGAGAGATTGTGTAGATCAATTGAAACATAGTGAGATGCTCCACTGTCCAGGAGCCAAGATGTGTGGCTAGGATTATTGAAAGCATAATGAGCCCTTGGTTGCCATGAGGTGGCAAAGTGATTGTTCGAAGCAGAAGAAAGATTATTGGATGTGTTGACTAGGACTAACTTAAAGGAAAAGCCATGTATGATTGTTGGTGCCTGATGGTGTAGGTGAGTGCCAAGGTGCTGGGTTCCTACTAGTGGGATTAGCAGTGGCAGGAAACTGAAGGGGCTTTGGTTTTGGGGTGATCACCGTAGCTTCAAAATTGAGCAACTTTTCATGTAGTTCCTCAAAGGTTATAGGCATGTCTTTGGTTTGGAAAACACGTGTGAGTTCTTTGTATTCATCGCCAAGGCTATCAAGTATCTTGTCAGTTAGATCTTATGCATCTAGTAGTGCTCCAAGAAGGGCAAGCTCATCAGCCTTTACCTTGATAGATTGCAGAAATACTGTGACACTGTTAAAGCCTTTGGTGATCATCTTGAGTTGGCTTTTGGCCGGTTTGATGTTGCCACAAGAAGCCTTAGCATAGGTGGTGGCCAGGATAATCTATGCTTCGAGGGATGTCTTGGCTTATGTAATAAATGGTATGATGGTGTGGGAGATGGAGCCAATGATTACATTTAAGATTAACTAGTCCTGTTAGATCTCAAGGGTGTGAGTAGGGTTAGATCTGGTAGTGTCAGTTTGTGTGAGACTGGTTGAGGGACATGGCTTGGAGCCATTTATATATCCTAAGAGGTCATAGCGAGTAAAGGGGGTATGAAATTGTAGTTTCCATGAGAGATAGTTGGTGGAGGTGAGTTTTAGAGGGGTTTGGGTAGCAACATTAATTTTGATAAGGGTTTTGTGGGATTCATTTGTGTTGAAAATGGAGGGGGAAGAGGTAGCCATGGCTTTTCGAGAATAAAGAGAGGAGCGGTTTAGGAGAAGAAAAAAAATTAGAAATTGTTATCTATGGTTAAGCTCTGATACCATGATATGATTGCAAAACTGAATACTTCTTATTGACTAAACAACCGAATAAATACATCAAGAAGATAACCAAGAATGGCTGGAGATCCTACAAACTAGGAAGGTTACAAACTGAATCTTATATCTATGGATGATAGCTAAATACATTTGAATAATACAATCTGATATGAAAGACTAAGTCTAGCAACTGATTATCTCTATTAATGATTTGTACCTAAAGAAATTAATAATGCTTGTTGAAACCTATTTTGCAATTGTGTTATAGTCTAATCATTCATATCTCCAATCCATTGACTTTCATTTTTAATTGGCAATGCTTAAATCCCCTAATCTATTTTGCTAGAAAGGCCCAAATGAATTTCAATGAAAAACTACAATGAAAAACCTTCGACTATCAAAGGACTGCACATAAGTCTCATTTTCCCATGGGGTTAAGGTGAAATAACCACAATCGACCTATACAAAAAGAATACGTGGAAATCTTTAAAGAGATATTCTTATGTGAGATACGATTAGGGAAACGTACAACAACATACGAGCAAATTACGTATATAAAACTCATTTTCAAATTAAATGGAATTAAGAGAGAGAGAGGGGGGGGGGAGTGGGGGATGAGAGATGGGCACATGGATCAACAATCAGCACACACAACTGCCTTGCAGCCAGCATGATGGTCTTCGTATGCGACTATTGACGCTTCCTCTTCTTCATCACAGTCGACTATTGCATTGGCGTCAGCAACATCAACAGTAATCTGCAGCACAACCAGCTCCAATGGTGCTGTTGCGGATTGTAACCGCCTGATGAAGAGCACACATGGATTGAGCAGCCACTTAAGCCAGGCGAAGAGATCCAAAAGCACGATAACCAAGGGGAATAAGCAAGGAGAACAAGGTATTTTAGACATAATATGTTCTCATGTGTTAATAGTTGAAATTTTGACCATTAACCCATTCATCATAAATTTTGAGTTTTAAAAAACTTATTTATTATTTAAATTTTAGTAACCCATGTAGCTTGGATAGTTAGAACTAGCCGACAAGACCAAGCCGACGCACGTTGCTAGCACGTCCAGCCCAACCAGGTGGCAGTGGCAGCTGGCGGTGGTGCGTGCCGGAGACAGGTGGCAACGGCAGGGCAACGGACGGAGGTGCGTGGCAGTGGACAGACGGTGATGGGTTTTGGGTTCCTAGCAGCCTTTCTCATAAATCCAACCAGAAAATACTAAACAGACGACTAGATTTTAAATCAAAGTTTTGGGGTCTCTAGAAGTCTGATTTTAATGATCTTATAACTGATTTCTATATTTTTGAATATTCCAAATGAGATGAACGTAACAGATTTTTCAAAATATGACTAGACCTTTAGATTTTATGTAGATAAATTTGAAGGGCTTAGATTTTATCCCTTAGATAATTGATTTGATCCACTAAATTTGTCATGAGATGTTTAGATTCCTTATTCCCAAGTAATCCTTGCAATTAATGAGTCAAATAATGAGAAATCAAGAGAAATGGCTAGGACTAGATCATAAATTTTGATAGGATAACAACGAATGGATGAGATTTTACTTCCTTAGATTAAATGTTGTAGTCCATTAAACTGGTTAGATTATTATCAGAGTTATTTACTCAATAGGTATTTGTGTACATTGGGTTAAATGGTTAAGAGGATTACATGATTTGGTACTTTGTAAAGATTTCTTTTGGCATATGCACTCAGGTTATCTTTTTTGCTTATTGGGTTTTGTCCTCACTTTTTTGTTTCCTCTTATAGATGGTCCATCATAGTAAAAGTAAAAGTTATAATTGAAGATTGTTGAAAAGAAAGATTTTTAAATAAATTTATTTTATTTGATTTTTGAAATGTAGGAAATGAATGTTTTTATGACAGATATGTTTAAACATTGATTTGGATTGAATCTAATAGTTGTTAGAGAAATTTTATGTTATATACTTTTTCTTTTCACTATTTATCTGCTAGTATTTTGTCGTGGTGCATTTAATAACATGATAAATTTCGAGGAAACCTGTCTTACTTAGTGCCAGTATGACATTGTCATCCCAATGTCAGCCGTTACATGAGGCCTCTCCGCGATCCTTATCGAACCGTCCGTTCCTGCTGTTGGCTGCAGGGTTTCGGGGTATCGGCAAGGCGGCTTCCACTGCCGCTTTGGGATCGCAATCCTGCGACGACGAGAAGAGTTCTGAATTGGTGCTTCCCATTTCTTTCTTTCTGCAGAGTAAGAACTTACAGCATCCTATTAATTGCACGCTTGACTTATTTACATGGATGAAAAGGAAAGGAAATTTCATTGAAAATTCCAAGACAAAGACTCTTCACTCAACTGAAAAATACCAGTGACAAGAATATGATTAATCGTCTGTAACTCATTTTAACACAGTCACTTTGTAACTCGGGTAAAAGTGGACAACACATTCTATACTTGAATCAACACATCCGAGCCCTAGTAAAGAAGAAAAATGTGAAGAAGATGGTAAATAATTTATATCATATTACATGCATAATCTAAAATATTTCTTAAATGCAAAAGTTGGCTGTGTTATTATTTTTATAAAGTAAACCTTTCAATTCATATCAAGTTTCTTTTTTTTTTTTTGTTGCGACCCCACCTGATTGTCTAATTTGGATATTCTTGATAGGAAACTTTTTAGTTACAACTATAGTTGCCTTAAGTTGTGGTGAAAATTTTTGTTTGATACTTAAATCAACGAATTTATAGAATCTAATTCATTCATCTTATTTGATATATCTTGTATGGTTCAATTTGAAAAAAAAAATTCTAACATTTAGAGACATGAGTAGACTATAAAGTTTATCCTATTTGAGGGTTAATATACATCAGTTAAAATTCTTTAACTGTTGGTGGCTTATTTAAGTCCCTAAATAATATAATTTATTTTAATTTTAGCTAAATAAGGAGTTTTAAATATGTTAAATATGCATTTCATGTTTAAGGACAACGAATTGCTTGCTTCGAATTGGTGGCTAACTTTTTTTATTCATAGCAGGAAATTTTATTGAAAAGCGAGCATAGTTAACACCAATACTTTTGGTTCTTCCAATCTCTTGGCTTAGCGTCTGATACTGGTGGTGATAGACGTGCACGCGATCCAAAATCAAATATACAGGTAGGGGATGACAAGGTTGATAGGAAGGTCGTAGAAGAATTCAACCCAAGGGGATCCTCCACGAACCATCTCACCCAAGATCAAGGAATTGCAGGAGAGCGTTGTAGTTTACTTCGAGGCTCCCATTCCATAAAGAAGGGAAGATATAAGGCAGTAAAAGACGTCCTCCCACTCATTCCATCAACCGAAGAATACAAGAATAGCTTGGCTGAGAAGGGTTTTGGGTTTTTTCATTCCTTCGAGAACTTTTTTTTGATTCTCTAGTCTTATCAATGGCTTTGATTTCCCCAGAACTTTACCTTAACCCATTTATCCACGGCTAAAAAAATCTCTCTTTAACCTAGCCTAATACGGACAAGCCATCCCCACCCCCCTGTTCTGTTCGCCTCTCTTCGTGTGTAACGGAGGCAGAAAGGGCGTTAAAGGCGATCGCATTCGACATACGTTTACACAGGTTATGAATTTTAATTGGGTAAAAAAGTAGCGTTAAGAGTGATTAATGGATTGAATTTCTCATCCCCTATTTTTGGGCTTACAACAACAAAAGGATTGAGACTAGCATTTCAGCATGAGCCACATGAATTTCAATCAATAAATTACAGTGTACGTACTAACAATGGCCTGACATTACAGATGAAAAGAACATTTTCTCTATAAAGCAAATTGCGAATAGATAAAATCCATTAATGGTTCTGTAGGCGGACGGTGGCAGTATTTGCAAATATCGGAGGAAGCCCTTCCTCTGCTATAAACAAACCGAAACAGGATGTGGATTATGGAATGCATTTGAGCAATATTCCATGAAGAGACATGACCAGCAGAGAAACGATGGCGAGAGCAGCCGAAAACAAGGCAACGTTGCTGCAGCAGCGAGCGGCAGAGATGGAAACAGTACGAGACATGTAGTTGTAAGCTAAACAAGCACACAGAGAGACAAAGATGGCAGCCACCGAAACCCGGTTTTCTCCGCCTGAGCTTTTGTATATCGCCTGGAATAGCATCGCTGCAATGTTAAGGGCAATGGATAAGACCGCCTGGCAATCGAGATAATCCCACGACGACCAGAACGGTGGTTGAGCATCGGCGGAAGATGAAGGAGGAGCCATTTCCTCCGTTTCTTCCAGTGACGTAGTACTGATAGGAAACCACCCATATGGGTCGTTACCGTTGCAGGGCAAGAGAGCCGATAGCAAAGAAAGTAAGGGGAAAAAGCAAACGGCATAGGGCATCCATTTGAGTATTCCACGAAGAGGCATTGCTAGCACAGAAGCGATGGCAAGAGAAGACGAAAACATGCCTAAGCTGCTGCAGCTGCGAGCAGCAGACACAGAAAAATGACGAGCGAAGAACTTGTGACCCAAAATCGCAAACAAGGAAACAACGATGGCAAAGATCGCCACCATGTTTGGGCTGCCGCTTTGGCTTTGGTGTATTACCTGAGCTATCATTGCTACAGAGTCGAGGGCCATCGACAAAGCCACTTCGCGATCGTAATCTTTCGTGGACGACCATGACGAGAGTCGTTCTTGGTTGCCTCTGATTTTTGCAGAGCTGAGGCCTATCGACGATGCCGCTTCGAGATCCCGATGGTTGGACGAAGACCGCGACGAGAAGAGTCGTGCTTGGTTGCGGGTTGCGGCATCAGTGGCTGTAGAGTTGGGATCCATGTTTGGAAAACCTCGCTCGTCAAAATCAATAAATACTTGCGAAAATTAAGGGGGTATTTTTTTGCACCTTCGCGGGGCTCATTTATCTATCAAGCAATATTCAAAAGATCCTCGGGATTCTTCCATAGGTGATGTTCTTCGAAACTTCGCGGAGCGTTCTTCGAAACTTCGCGGGGCTCACTTATATCAAGCATGTTCTTGAAACTTCGCGAGACTCTGGTGTTCTTTGAAACTCGTGGTCCTCACTGGTCTAATAAAGGGATATTTAATAGACCTTTGGATTATACATACATATAGAGACAGAGAGAGAACCTTTTCATTTAGGCTCGCCTGATTTTATAAAATTCAATCCAATAATTAGTTTTGTCTTTATTTATTTAGCCAGGGCCATTTTAATAAAAAGCTTATACTGATCATAAAATTAAAAATAAATTGATAATGAATTTTAACCTATTAAAATCTATTGGACATTTTAAAGGGGCTTACATACTTTAAATTAAACATCTAAACTTTCTACAGTGTTGATGTCATCTATAATATTGATTTTATAAGATTTTATAATATTTTCATACTTGCGTGAATAAATCTAAGTGAATTTTGACTTTTGTATATGTTCTTATACCTTTTTAAATAGTATGGTCAGCATAAAACTTTGATTAAAATAATTTTTATTAAATATATGATACTAAATATACTAATTGAAATAAATTTTATAAAATTATTAAGATCGAGGTCCAAATAAAAAGATTGTGCTAAATTACTCCAATAGTAGATGCTTTTCTGAAATATCGTCTCGATATGTAACAGGCTAAGTGAATATTAGAGTACGGAGGCCACACTTTTCTTGGTGTGGCACATGGGGTGGACCAATTAGAGAAATAAGAAGCAAAGGATGTCGTCATATACCACCAGACCAAGTGGAAGCACCGACACTTTTAGTCAAGGTGGGTGGGTGTACGTACCTAATCCCGTCTGAGAAGGTTTCTTTTCACACCTGCTCACGCGCATCGGATAGCATTGTTTATTGCTTCTCTTAAATTAAGGTCCGCGTAGACTACTCCGAAAAGATAAAGGAAGAAGAGTGGCCGTTTCTACTCGCTTGTACCATTCCTGTATGCAACATAACTCCGCCTAAAGAAAAGCTAATACCAAAAGGATTCCCCATTCCTTAGCCGCAGGAAAGATACGTGGCCATGAAAGAGGGATTAAGGGTACCTTTGGGAAGGGGGAAAGTTGAAAAAAAAACAAAAGAAGGTAGAAAAGTGAGGAAAATCTTCGTCATAGAATGGCAATGGATGGGCCCGGGGACAGTAGTCTCAAATCATCTACTGTCCCCAATATGGGACCTGCTGGTTCTGCCGCTCGCCTCTATCAAACACAGAAGAGGTTGATTGAATTTTGACTTATTTCGGACGTCGAAATGGTAAAAAAGAAAAATTACTTAAGACTAGCATTTCAGGAAAGGCCACATGAATTTCAATGAAAAATTAACGAATACATGTACATACCAAGCAAATTACTTGTGTAAAATCCATCTGCAAATTAAATAAAATCGAGAGAGAGAGAGAGAGGAATCGGAAATGGGCAAATGGATTAAAACTTAAATATTAATTGAAAAAACTACTAAATGAACCGAATCATCTCCTTACCACATGCACTAAAATCACGTTGCATAGAGTTAGAATTTGGATTCCATGGTCCTAAATGTGAAATCACGAATATGTAAACCACATCAATCTCGAAATCTAAATGCCTATGATTTAATTTAGTAATAAAAGATTCAAAATTTTCTTACCAGAATGCTCTCTTGGGGAAACCGTTCTTGCAAATAAGTTGGGCTTATCAAACCCAACATGGGGGCCTAAAAGCTCATATGCTAAGCCCCTGTCTAGCAGAAACACTGGTAAGGGGTAACCGTTATAGGGCTGCCTATGCTTGAAGGATCCGATCCATGAAGATTTCTCCTTCATTCTTCTTCCTCTCTTTAATTTCGCTGCTCTGATTTTCCTTTTTTCTCTTCCTTTCTCTGCATCTCCGCATTTTGCCGCCGGAAGATGGATTCCACATGGGTGAAACCAGGTCGGGTTGGAACCCTAATCCATTTTTTTAAACTTTAATCCTAATCCAACCCATTTTTAAAATCATCAACTTTAATCCAACCCTATTGTTAAAATTTGGGTTGGATCATGGGTTGAAAAAGGTTGACATTTTAGGTTGAAAATGGGTTAAACGTAGGATAAAGGCTAGTCGAAACTTCGTAAAATGTGAAAATTTGTATCGGAAGAATTATGCATATTTTCATTAATTAATACAAATAACCACAAACAATCTAAGAAACAATTGTTAAATAATTACAGGTAGAAAAAGTACATAATAAAAAGTAAAGCAAACTTTTTTTTTATTTTTTTAATAACCCTTCAAAATCCAATGCAGAAGACAACTAAGACTGACCACATATCCAAACCAAACATAGCAAATTCTGAATAGAGACGAAATAATAGTTACCAGAAAATGGTAAGCTATCCAAATACTGATAGCGAAATTTAATGGGGGAAAAATTGACCCAGCATTTTTTAATTTTTGGGTCATAATCATGGGAAAGGGGTAGAGATGTCAGATTCTCGTAGTGTTATTTGTATTTTAGACCATGAACCCAGTGTATATGAGAGCAACGTTGCTACTTCTAATCTCAGGATTAATTGTACTAGTTGGACGTAGCTAGAGCATCAAACGATCGATATTTTACCAATATTTGGCACTAGGTACAGCCGTTTGATTATCTTTCGTGTTCAGTTAACATTTAAGAGAAATTTTTAACCGTTTGATCATAGCTATGTTCAATTATCATTAAACAGAATTTTTCACAATGATTTTCTAAATTTTCATATTGATGAAAAATAAAAATATAATTTTGGTACATTTAACCTCTATTATATTGAAATTTTGTCGAATACTTCAGTTTGGACAATCAGACAAACAAAAAATATCATTAAAATTGCATTTAAAATGTTTTTCTTCATCATATTTAACGATTCAAATAACATATTTTTATCATCGACCAACCCCAAAATGATTGGATAGTGTGAGTATCATGGTGAAATTTTATCATTTTTATATAACATAATATTATTATCCTTTTCAAATTATTCAGAATATTTTTCACAGAGATAATTAAAAGTTTAATTTTTCTCTCTTTCAATATTGATGTGAGTTTTAAATAGTAAAAATTAGTTACTGTACTGTGTACTAGCTACTTGGAGGTCTGAGAGTTTGCCCAAACTCTTTTTCTCCTACTTTCTTAAATTACAAGACCAATAGAATTTTATTCAAATGCTTATGTGGCGATATATGGTATACCTGAGTATCCTAACTAATTATCCTTTAAATAATGAAGTTGTGTATAAGTACAAACTTTTGCTATAAAACTGCTTATTAAAAAAAACAATTTATTTTATGTTTATTTACTTTGTGAATCATACAACATATTTTATGTCAAATTAAAAACACCTCATATTTACTTTTAAGATTACCTTATTTGGAATTTTTGATAACTAATCAAAAGTACTTTATTGAATGGCTTGACCTAATTAAATTTCTAATTTAAATAGTTTTTAATATTTTTACTAAACAAATAATGCATGTTGGTTGGATTAAATCTGACCAAATCTTCATAGGTTACAGAAAAAAAAAAGGACATTGCATGGTGTATTAGCGAACAGTGGAATCATAGCCCCAAATCTAAGACAAATCATGGTGATTGTATGACATTACAACGAGAGGTGAAAACATTTTGGTTGTTACTATACTGATTCGGGCAAGAAAGCAGTGAATTACATGATTTGATAATTTCATTTTTTTGTAAATTATCTTTTCTTTCGATGCTAAAAAGTTAATTTTTTCTGTATTTCTAACTCTTTTAATTATGTGATATTTGTTTGCTTTCATCCATTATTTATAGCTATGTTTTTTTCCCCTTATTGTATATCTTTTCACTTAGTAATTTTTGTCTTCCATCCAAAAAAATTATTTATTTTAATTTTATTTAATTGATTTATAGTTTTTAACCTATATTGTACAGCATCAATCATTTTTCCTTTTTTTTTTGCTTCCGTTCCTTGTTCCACTTTTTTAAAACAATGTAAAAACTATTTTATGTTCATTTCATTTTAAAATAGATTGAGAATTTAAAAATATAAATAATAATGATAAAAAAAAGTAATCAGTCCCATCAAGCGTCGGTAAGTGAAATCATTTCATGTTGCCAGAGTCGCACCCAAAAAGAAATGTGAAAAAAGGGTAGTAGAACACCCGTAGCTTTCATTTACCAGAAAAATGAGGTAAAGAGAAAGGAAAGCCGAGAGAGGAGCATGCACCATCAGCTTTCATTTACTTTTTGTTTTGTTTTTCTCCCTCATTTTCTTTCCACGTGCGTAACTATTACATCAATCAAAGAATTAAAAATTACATATTTATATCATCAACCAAAATTTTATCATCTTTATATAACATAATATTATTATCCTTTTCAAATTATTCAGAATATTTTTCATAGAGATAATTAAAAGTTTAATTTTTCTCTCTGTCAATATTGATGTGAGTTTTAAATAGTAAAAATAAGTTTCTGTACTGTGTACTAGCTACTTGGAGGTCTGCGAGTTTGCCCAAACTCTTTTTCTCCTACTTTCTCAAATAAAATTTTATTCAAATGCTTATATGGCAATATATGGTATACTTGAGTATGCTGATTAATTATCCTTTAAATAAAGGAAATTATCTATAACTACCAACTTTTCTAGAAAATTGCTTATCTTAAAAAATTATTTAGTTTATGTTCATTTGCTTTGTGACCCATATGACATTTTTTATGTCAAATTAAAAACACATCATATCTATTTTTAGGAGTACCTTATTTGAATTTTTTGATAGCTAATCAAAAGTACTTTATTGAATGGCAAGGCCTAATTAGATTTCTAATTTAAATATTTTTCACATAGTTTTGGTGAAAATGCTTTGATCGGGACTTTAGATGTTGGACTTACAAAATCCAATTCATTTATTTGAAGTCGTTTGTTTAGCTAAGATTTAAATTTTCATGTTTAGGTGGCCCGCAGACAGTTTGTGAGCACTTTAATGGAGACATATTAACTCTTAAATGATAACAATTTTCCAGCCCAACCAAATCTCTAAATGATATATAATTTCGAATCTTAGCTAAACAAACAACATCGAATGGAATGAATGAATTGGATTTAATAAATGTCTATAAAATCAAAAGTCCCAAATAAGTATTTTCACTGCAATTATCGTGACAACGTTTGTATGTAAATTTCTTCAAGAGTCTGGATCCCCTGATGCTCCCAATAAGAGAAAGCCGCATAATTGATAGTACATGATTAGGTTATCTTGCAACTTTAGAAGATACACAGAATTGGAAACAAAATCTCCTCACAATTTGAAAAGTTGCATAAGAGTGTCTGTAGATGTGTTTAAACTTAAAGCAAATTAGCCAAACCATGAGTTGAATTCTCTACGTGGAATGTAGTATTTGATAAAAATAAAATAAAATCTATAATAATATATATATAGTTAATTTATTTAATAAATAATATTCATTATATTTTCTTGCTTTTATATGAATAAAATTCTAAAATTATTTTTTAAAGATTTGAAATATTCAAATATTATATTGTGATAAGTTATTTAATTTTAAGTAATTATTAAATTGATATTATATTAACTGATTTTATCATCATCAAATTAAGACATTTAATTTTTTATTTTTATAACTGACTAATTTATAAAATATTAATAGTATTTAATACGTATGTTAGTTTTTTGAGTGAACAAATTCTTAGAATTATAATTCTAAATTATTTAAATTTTATTAATTATTTAATTATATATTAAATTAATTAATTTAAACATCTTTAAAAAGTATAAAATATTAAAAATATCACTATATTAAATATATGACTAAGATCAAATCTTGGTCATGGATTTAAAGTGAATATTTTTTATTTTTATAAGGTTGTTTAAATTTATTTATTTAATATAATTTATTATAATTATTTAAAATTAAATATTTTATTATGATTTGATCCTTAAGTGGGCACTGAATAAGAAAAAGTAAATTTATGTCTTTATTCACTTAAGAAATAAAAAAATATAATTAATATAATTTATTTAATTTTATTTATATTAGTAAGAAGCAAAAGTGCAATTATAATTCAATTATCTTGTAAAAAAAAAATAAAAAATATTTTAATCTTGGTTAAATATTTGATATATTGATTTTTTTAATGTTTTATATTTTGAAAGGAAAATCAAATTCAATAATATAACATAAATCTATATAATTAATTAAATTAAATTATTCCTAACTTAGAATAATGTAACATTTAAATAAGTGGGATCATAAAAAATAATAATTCTGGACTTTTATACACTTATAAAGTAGTTAGATTTAAAAATAAAAATAATATTAAAGACTTTAATTTTTGTTATAATATAGTAGGCCCCACTTAGGAATTTCATTCATGGTTGGGCTAACTTGCTGTCGGCGTAAATACTATTCACACTTTTGCTCACGGGTGAGATTTTGTTTTTCATTCCACGTCCCCTGAAGCCACAAAGCTACAGAATAACTTATGCAGTCACGTGGTCTTCTCTGACCCTTTTTTTGGAATATTCTCCGGGCAGCCTACCTGGACTTTGGAGGTATTGCAGAGGTAAAAACAAGAGAAAAGGGGGAAACACTAAAGACGTTAACAACTCTCATGCTTATGTTCTTACAGACGCATATATACGTTCGATCGAATTCTTCTTACCAATTCGTAATGCCTTCCTATATGTAAACACTAGACCTTCTAGAATTTCTTAAGCACCTGTTCTAATATTACTTCTATAATCGAGATATCTCAAACATCCAGGATATATATATATATATATATTCTAGTTGAACAAAGGGAAGGAAGAAGATGTACGGTCTGCTACCTTACCAACAGTTTAGCTTTCACCGGTTGGATGGGCGGATTAGCTATGCAAGGAGGGCTCCCCGGATGTTCAAGACTTTTGTGCTGCCATAAATGAATGGCATCAGTACAGTAGAGGGAGAGGGAGAGGGAGAGAGAGAGAGAGAGAGAGAGAGAGAGAGAGAGAGAGAGAGAGTAAAACCCATGGCAAGAGGGATTCCTGCTATTTGGGTTTTTCTAATATTTTACTTTTTCAAATTACTTCACGTGCGTCTTCAAATGATTTTTGTTTGTTTTGGTCTACCTCAGTCTAACATTATCCTTCAAAAATTGATGCCTAAGATCTTCATAAAGATCATCTACAAGATCTAATCTATTCATTGAATTCAACTATTAATATTTAAACTAAATTGATAAAGTCTAAGTAATAGACGTAAATTATCTTAAGGAATTTACCGGAGTCAGTCGGACATTGAGTATTGGTCAAGCGTAGCTTTGCAAGCTTAACCCCCAAGGTTTATTCCATCTCTTAGGAATACTTTTACACCATAGTCTGTGAAGAAATCATCATTAAATTAATAAAAAGGGTTAAAATTGATGTGAATTAATGATTTTTTTAATTTACAACTTCAAAACCTTAAAAAATCATTTTTTTCATTTCAAAAAAAAATATAAGTTTTTTCTGATTTATATAACTATTTTTAATTTGTAATTTATTTTGATTTTTTATTTGAAATTTATAGTTTTTAATTTTATTTTTTTAGACCATCCTTTTTAGGGTTTGTTTGTCAATTTATATCAATTTTAATATCATTTGACTTCCTAATAAACTACAACATTAGAGACATTCATAAAAGGCAGAACGAACTCTCAAGTATGCTTGGAAAGAGAAAAGTTATCCGATCAAAGCTCAAAAGCATCAGTGAAAACCATCTTTATGCCCGCCTTTCTTTACTTAAAACACGTCCCAGATTTTTGGGCTGGCTAGCATTATCAGGCGCGATGAGCATATAAAGGAAGCTTGTTGTGAAGTTATAAAGTATCTGAATAAGATTTGGGGAACTCTTTCTGCTTTAGGTCATCTATCTACTGTTTCTCTCCACTAAAATCAGGCAGCTTGGAGCCTATCTGCAATTTTTGTATCTTATCCTAGTGTAGTTAAAATACTAGATGAGATGCATACAAACTGATAATTGCTTTGCTTGGTTTGCCGAATAGATATGGCTAACTTGACTACTTGATTTAGAACTTTGCAGTTTATAATGATCTATGAGGATTTGTCATAGACCAAGATTACTGTTGCATATTGTCTAGACATAAACAAGTGGGGCTGAATTTTGCAAACTAACATCTTGCCTGTAACAACTTGTATTAAAACTTAATAAGATTTTATCTTTTATGCTGATGTGGCAAGAGTAGAAATTTTGACCATTGACCGGTTGACCATAAATTTTGAGATTTAAAAGATTTATTAGTTATCTAAATTTCAATAACTCGTATAGCTCGGATGGTTAGAGCCATGCTCAAAGAGAGAAGAGGTCAAGGGTTTGAAATCAGAGTGGCAAAAAATTTTATAATTTTACAATTTCATTCTCACCTTTGAAAAAGTGGAACCCACAGGATAAGCCTTATCCATATCCTCCCTTATCAACTAGTTAAAAAATTATTACGTAGATAGATAGAGAGAGAGAGAGAGTCCTAGTTGAATTACGTAATAAGAGGAATTCTCTTTAAATAGCAACAAGGGGTTTTCCAAAAGAGAGGGAAAAACCTATTGCTATGGAAAGAGAAAGAGAAGGTGGAGAAGGGAGATTTTCAATCAAGAGTTGCGGTTTTGCTAGAAAACAGTAAGTAGAAATATTTATTTTTATATTAATTAGATTTAAAGAAATTAATACAAAAAAAAATTTTAAATGCGTCATTACTGTTTTGATGTATTAGATTTATACATGTAATTGGTTTATTTCATCAATGCATAAAAAGCATGTTAATTAAAATTTTTTTTAAAAAAATTACCATGCTAAATTTATAGAGATTAGAATGCATGATTTATATGCATTAAAATTTACTAATCTCAGATTTACATTATGTTAAGAGAGATTTAATATTTTTATTTAGAACTGCAAATCGATCATGGCCCACGACCCCACCCAACCCGACCCGCTGGCCAGCCAGACGGTGGCAGAGGGTGGCGATCGGCGCTGATGGCGGCGGCGGTGAGGGCGGGCGACAGCGAAGAGAGCGGTGAGGGCAGACGACACATGGGTTTTTCTATCTTCTCCTTCTCTGGTAGCTATGGCTGTTGCAGCTTGAGGAAGAAGATGGAAAACCTGACCTTCTCAATCAGCAAAATCCGATCCCTCCAATCAGAAATCCAGAGCTGCGGATCTAAACCAAATCAAAAACCTTATTGCCGATCAGAAGAGAAATCATTGTAAAGACAACTGATTTGGGTCATAGTCGACGAACGGCCAGAGACAGAGATCAGATTTCTGATCAGATTGAGCCCAAATCAAGACCTGGATCAGAAGGAAGAAGTCAGCGTAGATCGTCAGCAGCGACGACGGTAGGCCGCGGCGTGGGTCGTCGGCAAATGGAACGGCGACGGCGAGGGTGGCAGACGGCGGCGTGCGACAGGCGACACAGACGACGACGAGGTCCGACAGCCATGGCTGCTGGACATGCATGAGGAAGAAAGGGTTTCCCCCCTTTCTAGAAACCCTAAAATTTGAATGGACAGCCAGAAATAAATGAGATGTTTTGGAGTCCATAGATGTCAGATTTTAACGATCTTATAGTCGTTTTCCACATTTGTGAACATTCTGGATTCGATGAAAAGATCAAATTTTTCAAAACAGATTTAAAGGGCTTAGATTTCATTCCTTAGATGATTGAATTGGTCCACTAAAATTGCATAAGATATTCATATCCCTTATTCCTATGTAATCCTTATGATTCATGGGTCAAATAATGATTAATCAAGAGAGATTGACCCGATCCATGAGTCAAATGATGATTAATTAAAATACACTTTTTAAAATTTTTGTCCTTTTTGTTTTAGGACCTCCCGATCTCCGTTTTGGATGATCCGATAGTCGTTTTCAGGATTTTTGGATCTTCTGGATACATTGGATGGGTCAGATTTACTAAATTATGGCCAGATCTTAAAGTTTGATTGAACATTTACCAAGAGTTGAGATTTTTCCTTATCTAGATGTGATGTGATGGTCTACCAAACTGGTCAAAAAATTTCTAGAGTTACATACCCAGTAGGTGATAAAGAAAAATTGGGTTAAGAGATTAAAATAATAAAAGAAATACAAGATGTAGTACTTATGTAGATTTTTGGTTAGCACACGTACTAAGATTATTTTCTGCTTACTGAGTTTTGTACTCACCATTTTCATTTTCTCTTACAGATAGTCCATCCAAAGAGAAGTAGGGTTGAAATGGAAGATTGCTAAAGAGAAATGCTACTGAAATTATTTTGTTTTATCATTGATGTTAATGAGATTTACTATTTTATTTAAACATGCTTTAAAGATTTATTGTGGTTGAAATGTAATAGACTGAATTAAGAATTTTATATTTTAATTTATTTTCACTATTTGTTTGCTTGTGCCCTGTCGTGGTGCATTTATTCATTCAAGTATGGTAGATCTTGGGAAAACTCGTCATACTGTCAGCGTAGCATTACCATCCTGGAGTAGGTCGTCACATTGCCACTCGGGTGTCACTGGTGCTACCGATCGACTCCATGGCATATGAAGTCGACAGCTACGTACATAGAAAGTTAGGCAAGGGTAGGAGATCCGCTGAACTTGATGAAGAAAAGGTAGCTATGAAATAACCACTCATATAAGGTAAACAATTGCTGTGACATGACAAACTGATTGAGAACGCATTCTTCGTTTGAATTTTTCTTTCTCAGCTTGGATTATCTGAAAACCGTGGATTCAAGAAAATACGCAAGAAGGCCAGCTCTCATCCGAAGAAAATACCTCTATCAAACCTAAGGGGTAAAATTGCTTCACGTAAATTCGTGTTGCTGCTGCTTCGACGCGCATAAATGAGGAAGAGCGGAGGACAGATTAACCACCATTCTCGCTTTCTCCCCAGTGCAAAATACCCAAAAGATTTTTCTCTTCTCTCTTCTAATTTTTCGTCTGCTTGCAGTATGGCCGTCCCTGCAGAAGGCAGCCAAGCTCTCTTCCCGTCCGATGTTGGCAATGAAGGAAATAGCAAGAAAGTATCAAACAATAACGATGGTAAAATAGCCTTGCAGATAGTCCTCAGCTGTGCAGCAATGCTATTTCAGGTAGTATTCCAAAACAATGGCGGTGGCGTCAACGGCAACGGCACCATGGTAGCAATCTTTGCCGTTGCTCTTTCTTTGTCGGCGTGTTTTGGTTCCAAGTACTTCTCTCGTTCTTCCAGCTTTGCCACTCGCATCTGCAGCAGTGTGGCCTTCTTTTTTGCTGCTCTTGCCATGGCTTCACTGCTAGCCATGCTTCTTCACGGAAAACTCAAATGCATACCCTATGCTTTGCTCTGCTTTTTTCCGTTGCTTTCTTTGTTATCGCATTTTAAATTCGCCTGTCTTAAGTCGTTGGCCGTCCGATGTTGGACATTTATAATTCAGACGCTGAAACCAGCACCAGCGGAAATGAATCCTACACCTGAAAGGGCTTCTGTCGGCGACACAAACCAGCCCAGTGGGACCGCACCGACTGGCGACGGCGTAGTCATCGCTCTGCCACCTCCAGACGCAGCATCACCTGCGGATGCTGAAGCCGATGTAACAGGCACTCGGTGAAGAGTCAGCATCAGTTGCAGACGAAGGCCATCAGACACAAGAATATATAATTTCGGTTCTTCTGTTGACCAACTCTAATGCAGTTCTTGTTTTTTTATTTAATTTCGAAGTGAACCTCAGTAGGGCTTTGTTCTATGCAATGCGCCTTCCATTATATAAAATGTTTTTTTTTTTTTTAAATTTTATCTCTGATGTGGCCATTCCTTTTACGTGATCTGAAAGCAGAAGGCCTTGTCTGGAAGAGGACGATCCAATGGCTCCATTTTGGTTTCAACAACCCCTTTTATCGTTTGGTTGTGGTCCTCAAACAGACCTTGGGTTGGTTCGAGAGGTCCAATCTCCAATCTTAAGAATTCCCTTTTTCACATCAGTCGCATAATTTCTGCCCACTTTCCCCACCTCCTTTTTTTTACCGTACTTTGCTCGTCTTTTCAATTTGCGTCCAGTGCAACCTTCAAATCTCTGCTTGTCATTGCAATTCAAGCTGTCCCTTCTTGAAATGCCCGTCTCAATGAATTTTTGCCCCCTTCAGCGTAACCCTCCTTTTGGCCTGAATAGTTCAAGGTTGTTACTTTTGCTTATCCTGCCCGCACATATTATAGGTTGCTTTCAATATTGGCTCCATGATTGCACATGTTGGGACAGAATATTACTAAGCTTGCCTATTTGGGGTAGAACTGTCAAGGTGTTTGCGTGGGTGTAATTCCTACTTCGCTTACAGCAGCCTACCGAAACCGCTACTCATTTTGAGGTCGAAGCGTTTGAATGTTGCATGCGTCGGGAAGGAATTTCATTATTCATTCGCTTACCTCTGTTTGTTTCATTTTGTTCTAATTTAATAGTACAGGTTGAAAAATCAAGAATTTAATAATTTCATGCGATCTGTAAAATTTAAAATGTCAAAATATCTATTTGTTAAATTAATACTACTCATGTAAATGTTACATTGCTATAATTTTTTAAATATAAAAATAATATTTATTTTAAACATAATATATGTATCTGATTTAGATTTTATATAATATTATTATAAAAAATACCCATATATATTGACGGTTCGAATCTCGTCTCTATGTGCTAATGACATTGGGTTACACTGAAAACTAATGGCCGTAATTCTTGAAGCAATGATTAGCAAACGGAGTCTCGATATGCACGTGGTTCGTAGAACTGGGATTCCGCCCCCGGCAGTTTGTTGTCCAAAAGAGAGAGACAGAAAGCGCGAAGTCCAAGCGAGAAGAGAGAAGCGAGAGAGAGTAATGACAAGATGAATAAATGAGAGAGAGAGAGTAATGACAAGATGAATAAATGAGAGAGAGAGAGAGAGAAATTAAGTGGATTTTCATTGGGTTTAAGCCTGCTACTATCAATATCCATCCCAAGCTGATCTTCTGCTTGCTCTTTTAATATTACTAGAGAAAAATATGAAAGTCAGT
>JAYJMB010083689.1:0-21438 GCA_036873735.1 Pouteria campechiana | reverse complement strand
TCTCTGATAGATTTTTCCAATAAATTTTTTTTTATTCATACTATTCAAAACCCCCTTCTTTACTAAACACATTGCACCAAAAGATACTAATTACTCCTCGTGGGATCGACCCTTACTCACAGTACTACAGAAAATTAGATTGGAGCAAGGTTCTAAATTTGGGTGCCCACGACAGCACCACCATTATGCATGCTAAATGGTTGAAAATAATCATTTATAGATAATCTTTAATCAGGTTTTATTTGTTATCGAAACTATGCATTTATGCTAACATTAGGAACCACTTAAATTGGAGCAGAAGTTAATTTTTCTTTCAAGGTATTGAAGGAGACAAGGCATTCATCATTAAAATAGAAAGTCACATCTTTAGACAATAAGTTACAAAGCGATCTATAAATTTTTGAAAAGTCCTTTATAAATCATGTATAGAAACTTGTATGACCAAGAAAAGTTCTCACTCCTTTGACTAAAATTGGGGGAGTTAACTTGGCAATCAACTCAATTTTTGCCTTGTCCACTTCAATGCCTTTACAAGAAACAATGTGTCTTTGCACAATTCCCTCCTTAACTAAGAAATGATACTTCCCCTAACTTAATGTCAAATTCATTGCAATACACTTTTTAGAACCAATCTCAAGTTATCAAGGAAATTATCAAATGAATAACCAAAAATAGAAAAATTATCCATGAATACCTCAATAAACCTTTCAATCATAAAAAGATCATCAAGGTTCCAATTATCATAAACAAAGAACAACCAAACTCTTCAAAACTTATAATATATCATGATGAAATCATTCTTACATAACCTATAATCATTCAGTAAGCATTCTCTCTTGAAGATGGATTAAAATAAAGAAGTAGAACTGTCACAGAAATAGACACTCTAGTCTCATGTGTTTGAAGGATATATGTTCTGCTCAAATTCATTCAAATGAAAATGATCTACTATAAGCTTGCATATATTCTCATTCTCCATCATTAGGATTACATGCATATCATTAATCATAAGGACTTTTCATGGGTTGTAATGGGGTTTAGGGTAAAGGTGAGAAATATTTGGAGATGTAGCTTAAAAGCCATTGAAACTAGTGAAGCACAAATAAATCAACTCAAGCTCAAATATATAAGACATGTATAATCACTTATTTTCTTCAACATCTTTCATATTTAAATACATGATATATAAATAGATCCTTTCCCTTGGAATTTTGATATTTTCTTTTTCTTTCTTTTTTTTCACCGTGACATTTTTTTTAAAAAACAACAACATGTTCTATTTCATCAATCACAGTCATTCCACAAATTTTGACACCCCGCACTTTATTTCTTGTACACCCATATATAGCACAATGATGACCCATGCTCCACTAGCTCTATGGCTTGGGTAAAGATATTATTTTTTTGGGTTTCAAATTTATAACATAGGTTCACAGTAAAAATCTATAAAGGAAAAATTAATCACAAGGTAGGCTATTTAGCCTATGTAGTTCAAAACAAAGAAGGCCTTGATCATGTTCATGCATGCATGTATCAATGTGATCTTTAAGAGAATTAAAGCAAGTTCTAGAGAAAAAATCCATGGAAGAATATCTCTCATGAAGAAAAAGGATGAGACTGATGTGAATGTGTCAATCTAAAGGCTCAAAATCTCACTAACTTTTGTCTACGAAATTTAATCATCGCAATTCTCAAGGAAAATAACTAAACCAAGCAATTGCAATTAGAAGATTACTTATTCAATCATGTTATGAATTTTTCAAGCTTAGTTAAATCTTGCTCATGACATCCTCAACCTCAAATCATTAAAAACCACCAAAACAAAGGGTAAAGCTAACTTTCTCTCTCAAAAAAAACATTTTTTTCAAAAATAAAAATAAAAACACTAAAAAAACCCTAAACCTAAATTCCTCCCCCACACTTAAAACTTACATTATCCCCAATGTAAGGTTAATGTAAAGAAGATTCAAAAATAACCATAATATAAATGCAAAAATAAGAAGCAAATAAGAAAAAGAAACATAAACTCTCCTTAGGTTGCCTCCCAAGCAGTGCTTTTGTTTATAGTCATTGGCTTGACTCACTGCATCCTTCTTTAATCAATGTAAACTGGTTGTTCAAGATCCAATTCTACAACATTCTCAACTTGTAGTCCTTCATCGAAAAGGCTTAAGTCTATGACCATTCATTGTGAAGACTTTGGAAGTTGCCAAACTCTGAATTTCAACTGCACCATGAGGAGAAACATTAGTGACAATAAAGGGTCCATTCCAACGGGAACATAACTTACTTGGAAACAGACAAAGTCTTGATTGGTATAGAAGAACTTTTTGACCAATTTTAAACTCCTTCCTAGAGATCAACTTGTCATGAAAAGCCTTCATCTTTTTCTTGTAAATCCTTGCATTCTCGTAAGCATCATTGCGAATCTCCTCTAACTCTTATAACTATAACTTACTATGCTCTCCATTTTCATCCATGTTTATGTTGAAACTCTTGATAGCTTAATAAGCCTTGTGTTCTAACTCAACAGGAAGGAGACATGATTTCCCAAACACTAACCGATAAGGTGACATACCAATGGGCTTCTTGTATGCTGTCCTATACGCTCACAAAGCATCATCCAGGTGCAAATTCTAATCTTTTCTATTGGGGTTAACTATCTTTTCAAGAATGGATTTGATCTCTCGATTTGATACTTTAGCTTATACATTGGTTTGTGATGATAGGCGATTGACACCTTATGGATCACATAATATTTTCTCAACAACACTTCAACTATTTAATTACAAAAATGAGTGCCATGATCACTTATCAAAGCTCTTAGAATTCCAAACATGGAGAATATGTTAACCCCAATAAAATTCACAATAGCCTTAAAGTCATCAGTCTTAGTGGCTTTAGCTTCCTCCAATTTTGAAACATCATCAACAATGAGTAATATATAAACAAAACCAAAAGAAACAGGGATATGGGAAATATTACTAGCCCTTTATCAATGATCACACAACTTGCCAAAAGAGTATGAATCTCGAAATAAAGATGGCTAATAAAAACCACACTCTGACACTTTTCTTGTCATTCGCTTGGCTCCAAAGTGACCTCCACAAGCATAAGAATGACAAAAGGTGAGTACAGATAGAAACTCACTCTCAGGAATGCACCTTCTTATTACCTGGTCTGCACAATACTTCCACAAGTATGGGTCATCCTGCACATAATATTTTGCATCACTCTTGAACTTGTTTCTTTGAGCTTTAGACAAACGAGGAGGTAATATGTTAGTGACAAAATTGTTTACCATATTTGCATACCAAGGCAATTTCTCACTCACAGAGAATAATTGCTCATCAGGAAACATTTCTTACAGATGAAGTTCATCCTCCACATGGACTAACCGAGTCAAATGATCTGCAACTAGATTTTCTATCCCTTTTTTATCCTTGATCTCCAAGTAAAATTTGCTCAAGAGAAGTATCCACCTTATCAACCTTGGCTTTCCTTCCTCTTCATCATCAAATAACAAAGAGCTACATAATCAGAATAAACAATGACTTTAGTACCAAGTAGATAAGATCTAAATTTTTATAAAGCAAAGACAACAGCTAAAAGTTCTTTCTCAGTGGTGGAATAATTTCTCTGAGCATCATTCAATATCCTTAAAGCATAATAGATGGCATGAGATGCTTTCCCAATCTCTGACCCCAAAAAAGCACCCACTGCATAATTGCTTGCATCACACATTATGTCAAAAGGAACATTCCAATTAGGAGGTTGGATAACTAGGTTTGAAGTCAACAGTTCCTTCAGCTTGTCAAATGCCTTTTTGCACCCTTCATCAAACTCAAAAACCACATCCTTTTGCAATAACTTGCATAGAGGCAATGCTATTTTGGAGAAGTCCTTGATGAATCTTTGATAGAAACCTGAATGTCTAAGAAAATAATGAACTTCCCGCACACTATTGGGATAAGGTAAAGATTGAATGAGATCAACTTTAGCTTTATCTACCTCAATTCCACTAAATGAAATAATATGACCCAAAACTATCCCATGTTCAACCATGAAGTGACATTTTTCAGAATTTAACACAAGATTAGTTTCTATGCATATTTGAAGAACAAGTGTAAGCTTTATGCAAACAATTATCAAAGAAGTCTCCATGAACTATGAAATCTTTCATAAAGACTTCTCTAATATGCTCAATATAATTTGAAAAGATGCTAACCATACACCTTTGGAAAGTGGCTGGGGCATTATAAAGGCCAAAGGGCATACGACGATATCTAAAAGTTCCAAATGGGCATGTGAAAGTTATCTTCTCTTAATCTTTAGGGGTAATCGCAATCTGGAAATAACCTAAATAACCATCAAGGAAACAATAGTAGGAATGATTGACTAATCTCCCAAGCATTTGATTAATAAAAGGTAAAGGAAAGTAGTCCTTGTGAGTTACAACATTCAATTTTCTATAATCTATAAAAACTCACTAGCCATTTTGAACACGAGTGGGAAACAACTCATCATTCTAATTTTTCACCATAGTTATTCCAGTCTTTTTAGGGACCACTAGAAATGGGCTAACTCAACTACTACCCAAAATAGGGTAAATCACTTCAACTTCAAGAAGTTTAAGGATTTCCTTTTTCACTACATTCATCATAGGTAGGTTTAATCTCCTTTATAGCTAACGAGAAGGTTTTGCTCCCTCTTCAAACATAATACGATGCGTGCATATAGATGGGCTGATTTCCTTGATATCTATAATTGTCCAACCAATAGCCATCTTATGCTCCTTGAGGACTTCCACAAGCTTCTCTTCTTATGATGTACTAAGCTTACTTGAGATGACCACTAGTAATGTTTCTTCTTTTCCAAGGAACACATACTTGAGATGATAGGGCAAAGGCTTCAAATCTAGAATGGGAGCCTGCAAAACAGAGGGTAAAATTCTCTTATTAGAAATTGGTAATTCAACATGAGGAACATTACCTAGTTTTGGTGACTTTGGAAAGTCGTCCAATGCTGCAATAGTTTTCTACAATTACTTAGTCCATGGTAAATCCTCATTCTCCTTCTTAAGATTCTCACTAATAACAACTTCCAATTCATCTTTTTCATCAATTTCAAAAACTTCCTATGCACATGAATCAATCACATCAACAAAATAGATAGAGTTATCATCATCATATACTTCATGGCATCATAAATGTTAAACATAACAATTTCTCCATCAAATTCCATGGTGAGCGTGACATTATGAACATCTATCTTAGTTTTGGATGTCATTAGGAAGGGTCTTCCTAATAGAATGGGAGTAGTGTGATTACCATTCTCCATATCTAGCATATGGAAATTAGCAGGAAAAACTAATTCATTGACTTGTACAAGAACATCATCAACTAAACCTTTGAGATATGCATTAGATCTATTAGCTAATTGAATTAAAACACCAATGTTATTCAAAGGACCAAGTTTTAAAGAAGCATACAAAGAATATGGTATAACATTAATGGAAGGTCATAAATCTAACATGGCCTTTTCAAGTCTAGTGTTACCTATCATGTAAGGGATAGTAAACATACCTGGATCTTTGCACTTTGTAGGAAGTTTTCTTTGAATGATTGCAAAAACATTCTCCCCTACTCTCACCTTCTCATACCCTTTAAGTTTCTTTTTCCTCTTATTATACACAATTCTTTTAGGTATTTAGCATAACAAGGTATTTGTTTAATTGCATCAAAAAGTGTAATATTTACCTCATGCTTATGAAAAGTCTCAAATAGATATTGATATCGCTCAATTTCTTGAGATTCTGCTAAAGCCTCAGGAAAAGGTGGTACTGCTTTATATTCAGAAAGAGGTAAAAACTTATGTTTGGGTACTTCATTGTCCTTAGGAATGTCCTTGTCTGCAACAACATCTTTCCCCTTTGCTTTCTCCATTAGTGTGGGAGTCATCTTTTTTGGAATTTCAATCTCTTTTTTGCTTCTTAAAATGATTGCACTTACATTTTCTCTTGGGTTCACCACCGTTTGAGAAGGAAATTTTCCTAAATTTTGTGTCTCCAACCGATTGATTGTTGTTGCCATCTGACTCATCTGATTCTCCAAATTCTTAATGCTAGCCTTCATCTCCTATTGAAATTGTAAAGTGTTAGAGGCAAGATATTTAACAATATCTTCCAAAGACATGCTAGAGTTAGAACTTTATCCCTATTGTGGTCTAGGTTGGTATGGCTACTTGTACTACTAGAAATTCAGACGATTTTGAGTTGTGGGCTGATTTGCTTGTAGAATCCCATACCTAAAATTGGGGTGATTCCTCCATCCTGGATTGTATGAGTTAGAATAAGGATTATACCTCTTCTATGGTTGTCCAGAAAAACCACCCATTGCATTCACTTGCTTAATAAGTTCTTCTTGAAGAGTTGGGCATGCATTAGTTGGATGTCCTACTATTGAACAAACTCCACAAGCTTTTGTTATCTACATATTTTCTATAGCCAATTGATGAACAAGAGAAGTTAAAACTGCAATTTGTTGTTTAAGGGAAGAAACACTTACCTCATTAATAGACATGGATAGAGAGTTAAGCCTATTACCAAATTGTTGTGAGTTGGTTGCCATGCTTGCAGTCAAGTTCCTTGTAGCTTCAGGAGTTTTATCTACTAAAGCTCCTCCACTAGCGGCATTACTCATGCTCCTTTCAGTGGGTAGAAGACCCTCATAGAAATACTAGATGAGTAGCTGCTCACTAATCTGATGATGAGGACAACATGTATGTAATTTCTTGAAATGCTCCTAATATTTATATAGGGATTCTCCACTATGCTATTTCATACCATAAATTTCCTTCCAAATGTTGGCTGCCCTTGAAGCTGGAAAATATTTTTTCAAAAATAACCCCTTCATCTCATTCCATGTTGTGATGCTCCTAGATGGTAAATAGTAAAGTCAATCCTTAGCCAAATCCTTCAAAGAGAATGGAAAGGCTCTCGATTTTATTTGCTCTTCAATCACCTCTATTGGTTTCATACTTGTGCACACCACATGAAATTCCTTTAGATGCTTATGAGGATCTTCACCTGCAAGACCATGAAAACTGGGCAAGAGATGTATTAGTCCAGATTTTAGTTCAAAATTAATAATAACATATAAATTAGGAAATGTTATGCATATGGGTTGTTGATCCAAATCAGGTGTGGCAAGCTATTTCAAAGTTTAATTTCCATCCATGACTTTCTCCTTTTCTGAATTTCTCTGAGCTTCACTCCTTAACCTGTGTAAAGTTCTTTCAATTTCTGGTTTGTATTGCAAATTATCTTGATTAGAAGATCGAGTTACTATCATAAATAATCAAGAAAAATTTAATAAACCTTAAAAAAATAAAAAAAAAATAAATAGGCAAAATCACAAAAGCACAAAAATCAACTAGAATGCCTCCCTGTCAATGGCACCAAAAATTTAGTGTGCTGTTGCAGGTAACCAAGTTTAGAACCTTGCTCCAATTAAATTACCTATAGCAGTGTGAATAAGGGTCAATCCCAAGAGGAGCATCTAGCTTAGTTCTATGTAATGTGAATAGAAAAAGGGGGGGTTTTGAATGTAATGAAGAAAGTGTTATAAAAGAAATCTATCAGAGAAGAAAATCTTGGTTCAAGTCAACATCCACCATCAAAATCTCATAACTGATCATTGATACAATTATAAATCAATTCATACTTTAAATATTCACCATTGGAATTATTTTTTCTATCTCTCTTTAACATAGTTAATTAGAAAACAACATTCTAATTAACCCTAACAACTAAATAACCTCAGACTAACACTAAAGATTTAATCTAATAGCAGCCTTAAGATTTGTAGAGATTGGTGAAGCTAAACAACACAAGCACCAGTGATTGCATTTAATTTAGTCAAATACTCCTCCTAAGATTTAATAACTACAATAGCAATAAATTATTAAACCCTTGTTGCTTCACAGATTAGAGGGATCAAACAATTATGGATTTGATATCTAATCTAGTAATAAATTACAATAAATAATAAACTAGTAGGCCTCCTAATAATTAAGCATAATAATCATAATTATGAACGAAGAAGAATATTCAATACTCAAAGTATAAATTGAACAATTAAATCAAATTAGATCTCACAGTATTTTGATTTTGAGGCCTCTATCTCCTTAAACCACGAATAAAAGTTTAGTAATGCAGGGCCATGAAATCACAAAGAAAATAAAATAGAGAAGAGGGAAGATTCTTTATCGAAAGCTACCAAAAATTTCTCCCCAAACTCTAATAAGAAGAACTCTTAAAAGTCCTAGGAAAATACTATTTATACAAAGTCAAAAATATGCAAAACAATAATTTCAGCAAATTTCTAAAAGTGGGAACTGAGTTGGGCGCCGTTTGCGCCACCTTGCTATCTTTAGTGGTGGTGTGAAGTGGGTTGGAGCTGGCAGTGCTAGATGGGTGCCGAAGGTACCGATCTACTGCCTCGAGTACTCCTTTTTGCTTCTCCATGAAAAATTCATGCTTGTTGCACTGCAAGATCTTTGAACCAACCAAAACAGAATTTGAGTCATCATCTAAACTTGTCCAAAACTCCTCAATTGACTTCTTTTTGCACTTAACCACTCTAATTAGCTCCTAAATTAAAATATAAGAACAATGAATATATTTTTGAATCAAATAGGTGTAAAAGATGTAAAAGATTAAGGGAATAAAATATGATATTTTGCATTCTCATCAACTATCAAAGATTGGGTAGATAATACCTGCATTCAATAACTTGATCACTTCAATTCTAACAGCTTCTCACATGTGTAGGTTAAGTCTCCTCTAAGCCTCCCTAGAAGGCCTTGCCTCATCTTCTAACAAGATCTTATACATGCACATAGTGGGGCTAATTCCTTTGATGTCTGTTAATGTTCAACCTATGGCCCCCTTGTGCTCTCTCAAAACATTCATCAACAGACAAGTTAGCAACAATTATAACTAAAAGAGTATTATTCTCACTAAGAAATAAATACTTCAAGTTCTATGGTATTTACTTCAATTCAATTTGGGTGGTGTAACTATTAATGGTTCCAATTTTGGGTTCACATCCTTTAACCCTTCTTTTGAAACTTCCTCTTCTTTGACTTGCTTTGCACTATCAAGTTCTTCTTTCAACTTGATTATTTGTTCATCTTCCTCCAATCCTTCTGTAATAAGCACCCATTCCACTTTATCAATTGTTTCCTATTGCACAAAAGTGGATAATATAAGTAATTCAGAATTGTTGGTCCTATATGGTCGGTAGCTCAAGAGGGGAGGGCTAAATTGAGCATATATAAATTATGACCAAATAAAATTATTACATTGTAAAGGAATAGAGGGTAAATCAAGCAGCACATAACATAAGAGATTTTTATAGTGGTTCGGGTAAGTTCTTTACTCCACTCTTCCAAGAGCACACACTCCTTGTGCTTGCAATCCAACTATCACTCATAATGGAATACATTAGCACTCCCAGCACTCTTCTAGATTCCAGCCTCAAGTGGCATAACTAGTATTCCTAGCACTCTTCAAGATTCTAGCCCTAGGGGGCGTAAACATAGTGTTCCCAATACTCTTCTAGATTTCAATTTTAGCGGGGGTAAAATAATGTTCACAACAACACTCTTTTGGATTCAAACTCTAGGGGGCATAAACATAGTGTTCCCAATACGTTTTTGGATTTTAGCTCCAGGGGCAAAAACATAGTGGTTTTCCTGAGCTCACCACCAACTCATTTGGATAATGAATAGTATTAAAGTTGTATATCACTTTGCCTCTTTACTAGGCTTATTTGTAGAAAGTTTAAGCATAAATAAATGATTACACATTGAAGCACAAAAGATATCAATACTCTAGAAATATGATAATGATAGGTTTTTGAAGCATATCATCTATCAGCATAATAGAGATTGAATATCTTGGAGGAAGCTTTGTCTAATTGAGAGAAGTTACTCATTTAAACTCTTTTCTTCTTTTCATGTTTCTCTTAGATTCTTCAACCTTCTTTGTTGACAGTACATTACCTTTATACTACTTTAGAAAATTTTTCCTGTTGGAGGTGGATGGCTTCCATTGAATGTTAAAGACTATTCTGAATTTTCTCCCATTGAAAAGTTGTCTTCTTGATAAACTCATTCTAGCTAGAAAGCGTACAGTGCCAACCTTGAAGAAGATGCATTTTTGGTTTTAACAACCATTGGATAAGAGCATTCTGCATGACTGACTCTTTCATCTTTTGAAAAAATGCACACTAAACTTGAAAGGATGCAGCCTTTGAGAGTGGAATCTCTGTTAGAGCGGAGACTACTTTCCTTTGAATTTCTTTTCATATTGAGCTTGTATAATTTTTCCAGAGTTAATATGATTTGTCCATGAGAAAATTTGTTTGGAGAGTGCAACCAACTTTGTTCATAGTAATTAGCTTTACTTTGTCAATGCAACTTTATCTGATTCATTTTATCCCTTTTTCTTCATCTTGTAGTTTGACTGTGAAAAGTCATAGACAACTCTTGATGATGTGAGTGTAGTCCTTCTCTAGTTGTTTAAAGGATGAAGCAACTTTGTGTCTTGATTTATCCTTAGTAAGTTACAAACAACTCTTAATGGCATGGGCAAAAACTCTTCCTAATAGTTTGACAAACGAAGTAGCTTTGACTTTTGTTTTGACTATAACATCCAATTTGTTTATGAAGATTTGTCTATCTACTATGTCGCTTCTACTTCGTCTTCCACTTTACCTATGCAGATTCGTTTATCCATTGTGTCACTTCTATTTCATCTTCTGATTTATCTATAGCATCCAATTTATCTATGGCAAGTAATAGACAAATCCAGTTGGTGCAGACGAATCATCTTTTCAGTAGTTTGTCTTTTACTTTATCTGTGGCAAGTAACAAATGAATCCATTTAGCATGGAGGAATCATCTTTTCATCAGTAAATCTTTTAGTTTGTCTATGGCAAATAACAGATGAATTGTAGAGGCGCAGATGAAGATAGCCAAACAAAAGGAAGCTATTTGTCTGTGGCTTACTTAAATTAAATGAATCTAATTGTTTTGCATTTGTCTAAGTTGACTTTGTCTGAGGAAGATTTCTATAGCAATTGAAGCTTTGTTCGTAGTGCCCTTTGATATCTCTAGTACTAGATATTTTTTATTGAAGTGTGTTCTGATTGCATGGACTAGTTTGTCTTTTACTTTGTCCGTGGCAAGTAACAGACGAATCCATTTAGCATGGATGAATCATCTTTCATCAGTAAATCTTTTAGTTTATCCATGGCAAGTAACAAATGAATTATAGAGGCGCAGATGAAGATAGCCAAACAAAAGTAAGCTATTTGTCTATGGGTTACTTAGATTAAATGAATCCAATTGTTCTGCATTTGTCTGAAGAAGATTTCTGCAGCAATTGAAGCTTTTTTAATAGTGCCCTTTGATATCTCTAGTACCAAATATATTTTTTATTGAAGTATGCTCTGATTGCATGGACTAGTTTGTCTTTTACTTTGTCTATGGCAAGTAACAGACGAATCCATTTAGCATGGATGAATCATTTTTTCATTAGTAAATCTTTTAGTTTATCCATGGCAAGTAACAAATGAATTGTAAAGGTGCGGATGAAGATAGCCAAACAAAAGTAAGCTATTTGTCTATGGCTTACTTAGATTATATGAATCCAATTGTTCTACATTTGTTTGAGGAAGATTTCTACAACAATTGAAGCTTTGTTAATAGTGCCCTTTGATATCTCTAGTACTAGATATATTTTTTTGTTGAATTATGTTCTGATTGCATGGACTAGATGATTGAATCTTATTAGGACACTTACAAAAACTTCGATGATATGGCTTCAGATATGCTTTGTGGCTCTTTTCAAAGTTTCAGTGTCATTCTTTTTTTGGGCATCTAAATCTTCTTCTAGTATGGTGGACCTCCTTGCAAATATAATCCTTGTATATACTGTACACTATATTTGAGTTATTTCCCTGTATATCATTCATATTTGTTTTTGCAATACTTAGGAACACAATTGTCCATACCTTAATTGTTCACTCATATGTTGTTGCACATTATTAAAACTTGGTTTTTTGTTACATACAACATTTTAGTTCAACATTCTTCCCTTTTTTTATGATGATAAAATATTTGGGTGAAATAACTTTCAAGAGAGTAAAAGCAATTTATACTTAAGAACGAGAGAATTAAGCAAAGATATTTATGATAATTTATATTTGTATTATGGCTCCATCTGACCTGGTGCACTATTTTAGCTCATATGACTCCCCCTAAATAGATACTATATTTTATTTTTGTGTTGCTCTAATTTCACTATATTTCTCCCCCTTTTTTCAAAATAAAAAAATGAGGAATATGAGAGAAACAATTCTTGTAGAATAGAATAGAAAGGCAACATTCAAGTAATGATAACAAAAAATAAATAGAATAAACGAAAAGTTTAATTTCATTGATGTAAAAAATATACATTATGTGACAAAATACATCATTAATCATAGAGTAGAGCAAAATTTTGAGGATATATCATTGATTAGACTTGAATTCCACATCAAGAGGCTTTGGGATATTATGAACAAGTTGGATTCTCTCCACATATTTAGGATCCAACAATTATGGATGAGGAGGAGCTTTTCCTTGAGCCTTTGCCTTTCTATTGGCAATCATCCATCTCTTATAAAGGGCATAAAACATTATGATGGGATTAGGAGGTCGGACTATTTGAGGATTGACAATGAATTTGATGCCTGCTCGATAGTTGTCATCCAATAGCTCTGGATATGGAGGAGAATTTTCATGATGAATTGTTATAGTATTGGCATTCATTCGATATCTGAAGGTATCATAAGTCATGGAGGTTGAGCTAGGGGGAGGAGATTTAGAGGCAGTTTTGTGTATTCTGCTTGTTGTGGGCATGGAAACTAAAATTTTGACTCTTGTAGGAGGTTTAATATTGGAAGAAGGTTGATGTGTTTTAAAAGGAGATGGTTCATTAGAAGGATTAGTATTTGGTGATGGTTGGGTGAACTAACTTAGTATCTTATCAATGATCTCATCACCATCTGGAAGTGGTTTGGGTTTAAAAGTTTTGGTTGGGCCTTTCATTATTATTATACCATCAAGAAATTTTGATCTTCAAATTCTGGAAAAGGAATATCAGAGAGAGTGAAGGATCTAGCTAGTGATTGAAGAGTGAAAGCAACTATTTATGTTCAATTTCTTCTAAAGTCATTTTTTATTTTAGATTTTAGGAGTTGAAGATGTTTGTTTTAGGAGTTTGGGACATTGAATTTGATAAGCTTTGGATGTAGTAGGCATGACATCTGATGGTGTGGGTTAACTGATTTTTGAAGAAGAAAAAGGCAATTGAGAAGTGGTTGGAGAAGGAAGTGAAGAATGTAAAGTTTGAACAAGTATGAATGAAGTAGACTGATTAGTGGATTGTGATGGTGAAGAGGGATTTTCTTGAGATCAATGTTTCTTAGAAATTGATTTTAGAGATTTAAAAATTTTACTCATGGGAATTTCTAACTCAGACATGGAGGACAATGAATTGGACTAAGGAGATTCTTGTGGAGGATCCATGGTAATGGGATGAGTGGTAGGTGGAGATTTATGAGGTGTGTGATGTGGTGAGGATGGAGTAGGAGCGAAGTGATGTGAATGATGAGATGGAGAAGTTGGTGAGGAGTGGACAACCCTAATTGGTGATACAGGTCTGGGTGTATGGACAAAAGCTGGTTTGGTTTCACCTTTGATGGATTCAATTAAAGAGAAAAGAGTGTCCAGCTTTTTATGTAATGAGTCCATCCTAATGGTAAGAGATACAATGAACATTTCAATATTGATGACTTGCCTTCAAGATCTGCAAATAGGTTGGGTTGGTGGAGGTGAATGAGTAGGTCTAGAAGGGGATGGAATTGGACTGTGTTGTGGAGATGATCCTACTACTGCTGCTACTTCTTATTCCGTTGTCATTATTTCTACTGTTGCTACTGTGTCCATTTGCACTTGTTCCACATTTCTTACTTCTTCTTCTATCCTCTCTATGGGGTTTCTTTATCCTCACCCCATTTTTGCTATTTTGGTTACTCTTTCTAAAGATGTAGGATCTTGATTTTGAATTATTGATGTAGCCATCCTTATTTCTTCTTTAGCAGGGAAATCATTTTGATTCAGTTCTTCTATCACTTCAACTATAACTTCCTCTAGGATTTCTTCTTCCCTTATGTCATCAATATATTTAGATGAAGTGATCTCTTCTACTATAGTTTTTGGCCTTACTTATTCCTCATCTTCTTCATCCTCTCTTGCCCTTTATGATTTTCTAGGCCTTCTTGCCTTCTCAGTGATTGTGCCATCAGTGGCTATGTATATTCTCATTCTCTTCAATGTAACTTTGTCAACTATGTCTAAATTTTTAAATCCTCTGAAACTTCATATGATAAATCCACTTTTGCCTTTCTTAGCATTTCAGCCATTGCCATACCATAAGGTAGACGATGTCTTGTAGAGGATTTGACTAGCTATAGTTGTTTAGACATAAGTTTGGCCAAATCTAACTTCTTTCTGAATTTTAAGGCCTAAAGAACTCTTTCATTTCTTTCAGAAATATTGTCTCTACTTTTGGCCTTGGAATAAATATTGTTATTTAAAATATTGTGAGCTATTCTCATATTTACATCCAAATATTTTGGATGTAGATTTTTCACATTTTCGCCTATAGCTACACATGCCACTTGAGAGAATAACTCTTTTCTGGTCATCGACCATTCATATATTTGCTTTTCTATCATTGAAAAATTCAAACATTCTCTAATGCTATTGGGAGACAAGTCTATTTTCTTGTCTCCAATCCAAGATTTCTTTAGCTTAGGGTTATAGTTGCAGAGGAGCATTTTTACCATTCTAGAATAACTTACATCTCTGCAACTTATGAAATATTTCCAACCGTGAAAGCTTATCCACTCAAAGACCTCTAACTTCATCTTTTCAAAAGTTTTGAAATCAATGTCTCTTCCTTTTAGCACCTTTCTATTATTATATTTGTTCATATGTTAATGGTAACTTTGTTCATCATTTTGGAAAGTTACCTCTACTGCACTCTTCTTTTTTGGGACGGACGCATCTCCTCTAACTCTTTTCTACCGCTTTTTCTTTCAGATGTGGATACTGGAGTCATCTCTACTATTCTTGAATCAGTCATATCCGTCAGTCGAGGTTTGGAGTTGTGATGAGAATTTTGATGGGAAGAGCTTGGAGGTTCTTGGCAGAGAGGTAACCAATTGAAAATGGCGCCAAGATGACGACAAATGAAGAAGGGAACAGTGGGGATTTGAATTGCCTTCTTCTAATAAGGGGATTTTTTGTTGCTAATAGTGAATGAGAGAGGCAAGTTTAAAAGAGGTGTATTTATTGGATACATGAATGACCCTCGAGGGCTTCAGAAAAATTTATGGACAAAATAGATATTGTGACTTTGTCCTAGGGTAGATATAAATGGTGTGATTTTTCAATTTATTTTAGATCCGAGATGTGCAGGATTGTGTGTGAGGCTCACTTTTAATTATGAAGATTTGAGTAATTAATCCCTTATTATTTAGATTAATTTTAAAAGAATTTCTATGCAATGTGCATATATGAAGTAGTAAAAAGCACATAATCAAGAGCATCTTTTACAAACTAAATAATGAACTAGCATCTTATATTTCCAATCTTTTATTATATGTATTAAGTAACCATCTTTGGTAGATCATGAATAGCTCTTGTGATACTCAATCACACCTAAATTTTTTTATACACTGATTATTCAATTTTACTTCTTTTTCATTTTCTCATATTTGGCATTTTAGATATTCACATGAATTTCCTATGAATCTTGAAAAAACTTGGAGCTTTAGACAGAGAATACCTTAATGTTGCAAATTGAAAGTGCTCACTTATTCATCTTCAATTCCCTTTGATTTTTCATGAGTTGATTCCTCTAATTTCTCTTATTCTTGTGCTCCTAAATATAATCAATCTCTCGGATCTTTTAGACCTTGTTAGCTTTGTCATATATAATTTCTAATGTATCTTTAACAAAGCTACACATGGATATTCTATCAAACTCAGTGGGAGACAATGTATTTTGAATTTTCAAAATCTAAAGCAGATAACATTACAGTATAAAGGTCTATAAATAAATTATCCCTAAGCAGGAGTGGTGTGAAGCAATTTGGTCATAGGAATCTTTTCACAAGTTAAATTCTGGTAATCAAGATTAACTTGTGAAGTCTACTCTAATACCACTTGTTAGTCCCATATGGTTGGTAGCTCAAGAGGAGAGGGGTGAATTGAGCAGATAAAAATTAGGGCTAAATAAAATTATTACACTATAAAGGAATAAAGGTTAAACCAAGTAGCACATAACATAAGAGATTTTTATAATGGTTCGGGTAAGCTCTCTACTCTACTCTTCTAAGAGCACATACTTCTTATGCCTTAGGTTCCACTATCACTCATAATGGAATATATTAGTGCTCTTAACACTCTTCTAGATTCCAGCTCTAGGTGGCATTACTAGTGCTCCAAGCACTCTTCTAGATTCTAGTTCTAGGGGGTATAAAATAGTGTTCCCAATACTCTTCTGGATTTTAGCTCCAAGGGGCATAAATATAGTGTTTCCAACACTCTTCTAGATTCTAGATCCTAGGGGTATAGACATAGTGTTCCCAATACTCTTCTAGATTCTAGCTGTAACACCTAAGGTGTTAATTTTGGTAATTATGTGTTTGATTATTGAAGAAAATTGGTTTGAAATGAAATGGTTCAAGTATAAGTGCAATTATATAAATTGCAAGCGAAGGTAATTGGAATTTAGATTTGATTTCTAGTCATTTAGGGGTTTGAAAATATGCAAATTATATCATTATTATGTGAAAAAATAATGGAAAATAAAGGAAAAAGAAAATATGCAAAAAATGAAAAAAATAAAGTGAAAAATGGGACAATAGAATTGGCGCCACATCTTGGAATTGGATGGGGCCAAGGCGGCATGGGTTAGCTTTAAGTGCAGGACAGTCAATTTTTTGGCCAGATTTTTGTCCCATTTCTTCTCTGGTCCATTCCGTTCTTTCACCCTTTTTGCCCTAGCCCCATAATACATGATTTCTAGCTATTTTAGCTAGGAAATCATCTTGCCTAGCTAGATAAACTTGTAATCTTTCAATTAAACCCAACTTTCACCCATTTGAACCATGAAAAATAGAAGAAATGTTGAATTTCAACAAAATGGAAGGAAACGAAAGGAGCAACAGGGAGCTAGGAGCTTGGTCCTTCAATTGGGAAAGATGGCTATGCATGAAAGCGAAGGTAAGCTCAATCGCCCAATTGAATTCTAGATTTTTAATTTTTAGGGTTTTGGGAATAGTAGATTTTAGGGCTTAAATTGATATATATGCTTATAAATTCATGGGGGAAATGAGCTAATAGAGTGATTATCATGATTTGGCATAAGAAATTTGAATTTCGCCAAATTAAGGTCTTCATGCATAGTGAAAATTAGGAATTTCCTATTTTTGTTGAATTAATCTAGGGGTAAATGATTAATTACCAGATTATCATGTTTTAGAACATGTATGGATTGATTTGGACGAGAGGAATTGAATTTTGGGTTATGCCCTAAGTAAGGGTTAAAGAGGATATTTGTGAATGGGCTATATGAGCCATGAATTGGTTGAAATAAATGCTTAATGAAATGATTCTAAAGATGTTTATATGATAATAATGTGTATGTAAAGTGAATTTAGTAGAGATTATCACATGTTTGAGGATGATAGCCTAAGATTGGCTATGAAAGAGGTAATAAATTAATATATTGAATAGATGATTATAAATGGAATTGTTGCTCTATACAAGATTATCTAAAAAGGATGGAAGGGCATAGAGCTTGAGAGATATGGTTCGGTGCTAAAGGCCTGAGGTATGTAGGCTCTCCCTATTTTATTTGAATGAATCGATGAGGATAGTGGATATCCCTTATTTGTTCTGGGCATGTGTGTTTTAGATAAGTTATTGCAGATTTCCCATGATATTTTAAGAATGAGGTTCATGATGTCTATTGATTTCTGAACATTAGGGATAAGAAATATCCCCTGAGTGTGTTGATATGCATTTGTTGAGCATGAGTAGATTGATAGGGAATAGTGTGTATTCCCTAGTTGTGATGGGTATAATTTATATGGTATGAACATGTGATTATTGGGGATTGAAAGTATCCCAAGTATGTACACATAATGACTATTATTCTTATGTAGTAATGTCTGAATAAAAGGGGTTGTGAATATCCCAGTGTTGTATATAAATGAATTTGTGTATGTGATGAGAATACAAAATGTAATATTTTATTCCATTAATACTTATCATTTTATACTTATTTAACTCCTATATGCACTCATTATTCTTATATTCTGATTTAGGAGACAATTAGAGTGGTTAAGTGCAAAAAGAAGTCAATTGAAGGATTTTGAACAATTTCATTATTACTCTATATTTTGGGCATAACTCTCTCATCTGACCTCTGATTGAGATGATTAAAAATGTTCTGGAAACAAAATAAAATTTTCTAAAACTTTCATGTTTGGAATTTTCAGAGATAAGGACTACATCTATGGAAAAAATAGGAAGAATGCCAAAGTCAGGATGAAGTGCAGAGGAGAAGCAATAAGGAGCAAAGCAACGGAGGTAGCAAGATGGGCGTCGGTGGTGCC
Organism: Pouteria campechiana; assembly: GCA_036873735.1. Classification (NCBI taxonomy): domain Eukaryota; kingdom Viridiplantae; phylum Streptophyta; class Magnoliopsida; order Ericales; family Sapotaceae; genus Pouteria; species Pouteria campechiana. The sequence goes on along the minus strand of JAYJMB010083689.1, from coordinate 2,632 downwards.
CAACTCTATTCCCACTTTTTTAAACTCGTAGAAACTGTATATTTTGTGTATTTTTGACCATGTATAAATAGCAGTTTTCTAGGATTTTTGAGAGTTCTTTTGCTGAGGTTTGAAGAAGACTTTTTAGCGGCTTTCGACAGAGAATCTTCTTCTTCTCTCCTTTTTATTTTATTTCCTTTGTAAATTCATGGCCTTGCATGGCTAAATTTTTATTCTTGGTTTCAGGATAAAGAAGCCTCAGAATCAATATACTATGGGATCTAATTTGATTTAATTGTTTAATTTATACTTTGAGTATTTAATGTTCTTCTTTGTTCATAATTATGATTGTTGTGTTTAATTGCTAGGAGGCCTACTAGTTTATTATTCATTGTAATCTATTACTAGATTAGATATCAAATCTATAATTTTTTGATCCCTCTAATTTGCGAAGCAACTAGGGTTTAATAATTTGCTGCTATTGCAATTATTAAATCTTAGGAAGAATATTTAACTAAATTAAATGCAAATGCTGGTGCTTATATTGTTTAGCTTCACCAATCTTTATAAATCTTAAGGCTACTATTAGATTGAACCTTTAGCCCTACTCATGGGTTGTTTAGTAGTTAGGGTTAATTAGAATGCTGGTTTCTAATTAACTATTTTGAAGGAGAGATAGAATAAATAATTCCAATGGTGAATAGTCAAAGTATGAATTGATTTATAATTGCATCAATGATCAATTATAAGATTCTGATGGTAGATGTTGACTTAAACCAAGATTTTCTTCTTTGATAGATTTCTTTTATAATACTTTCTTTATTACATTCAAAACCCCCCTTTCTTATTCACATTGCATAAAACTAAGCTAGATACTCCTCGTGCTATCAACCCTTACTCACACTACTACAGTCAATTCAATTGGGGCAAGGTTCTAAATTTGATTTCCTATGATTGCACACCAATTTGTTAACCCCATTGCCCGAGAGACATTCTAGTTGATTTTTGTGCTTTTTTATATTTTATATTTTTTTGTTTTTAATTTTTTTAGGAATCTTTAGATTTTCCTTAATTATTTATGACTGTTATTCGATCCCATAATACAGGCAATCTATAGTACGAGCCAAAAATTGAAAGAACTTGCCTAGGTTAAGGAGTGAAGCTCAAAGGAATTCTGAAAAGTAGAAAATCATGGCTGAAACTAGAACTTTGAATGAGCTTGCCACGCCTGATTTGGATCAACAACCTTTATGCATAAAGTTTCTTACTTTAGATGCTACTATTAATTTAAAATTAAAATATGGACTAATACATCTCTTACCCACTTTTCATACTTTTCATGGTCTTGCATGGAGATCCTCATACGCATCTAAAGGAATTTCACATGGTGTGTATGAGTATGAAACCAACAGGGTTGATTGAAGAGAAAATCAAACTAAGATCCTTTCCATTCTCTTTGAAAGATTTGGCTAAGGATTGACTTTATTATCTACCCTCTGGGAGCATCACAACATGGAATGAGATGAAGAGGTTATTTCTAAAAACATATTTACTAGTTTAAGAGTGGCCAACATTAGGAAAGATATTTGTGATGTGAGATAGCATAGTGGAGAATCCCTATATGAATATTGGGAGCATTTCAAGAAATTGTGTGCATGTTGGCCCATCATTAGATTACTGAGTAGTTACTTATCTAGTATTTCTATGAGGGTCTTCTACCCATTGAAAGGAGCATGATTTATGCTGCTAGTGGAGGAGCTTTGGTGGATAAAACTCCTGAAGTTGTAAAGAACTTGATTGCAAATATGGCAGCTAACTCATAATAATTTGGCAATAGGTTTGACTCTCTATCCAAGCCTGCTAATGAGGTAAGTGTTTCCTCCCTTGAATAACAAATTACATGTTTGACTTCTCTTGTTCATCAATTAGTTGTGGGAAATATGTAAACAGCAAAAGCTTGTGGAATTTGTTCAATAGTAGGACACCTAACTGATGCGTGCCCAACTCTTTAAGAAGAACCTATTGAGCAAGTGAATGCAATTGATGATTTTTCTGAACAACCACAGAGAAAGTATGATCTTTATTCTAACTCATACAACCCAGGTGTAAGGCCCTGAAAAATTTCAAAAATGCAAATTTTTATTATTGTAAAGTTTTGGTAATTTTTGCGGGGTCGACAGATTGTATAATTAAATTTTTGAGAAAATTATTATGAAAAAGTTATGAAATTGAATGAATTATTAATATAAACATGAGGATAAGGTTTGGGGTACACTAAAGTATATTAAATAAATCATTCAAGTGAAAAAGAAAATAAATTTAAGGCGGTGGAATGCCAAAGGTGTAAATTAGAAAAAATATTAAATATTATTATAGAAAAAATAGCAAAAATGAATTTAAAATACATATTAATGTGAGGATGATGAGCACATATAATAATCAATGATTCATAGGTGAAGAAAAATTAAAATTACATGTGGAAAGCCAAAAAATTGAGTTACCGATAAGTTCTGGAAAATTTTGATTTAATCACATTTAATTAAAAATAAATGATGAAATTATGAAAAGCTCTCTCACCCCAACGTGAGAGAGCTTGTTTCTTCTTCTTCCAATATGAGATCCTCTCTCTATCCTCCCATCTTCAATTTTAGTT
>JAYJMB010083678.1:0-16327 GCA_036873735.1 Pouteria campechiana | reverse complement strand
CCTTATAAAAAAATCAATAGCAGACTTCATCAAACTAATTCATTATGAAAAATAATCCAAGATTCTTTGGTGATCAACCAGAGACATACTAATTAATAAGAGGATTAAATAGGCCACTCTTGCCAATATCTCTAAACACATTACACTACTCAAATTTTTCGAATTAGGGTACCATGCCTATTTTTATGAGCAATAGGTAACCTCGTAGATCTGGCATCTTAAACATGATTATGCAATTAGATTATGGAACTAAATTCCTAATTTTTGCTAATAATAAGATCAAAATCTTAGGACACATGCATTTGTGTGTGTGTGTACTGTTGTGATAGAAGGACATGAAAACACTTATGAAGTAAATAGAGACATAATATATAAGCATAACTCTTGTGATTAGTGTTATCAGAACAATCGTGATTGAACCAATTAGATGTTTGGTTCATGGTCCAATAAGTTGAATCAGTTCTTTTTTGAAAAAATTAAAAAAAGTAATAAAATATAATTTAAAAAAAATTTAAACTATAGATATCAATTTAAATATATAAATATTTTCCATAATATTTAGTATTTTAATTTATCATTATTAATAATATTAAAACTAAAAAAAAGTTACTACTAGATTGGTTAGCTGATTAGTTCACAATTGAATTGGCGGGTCCGATCCTCATAACATTACTTGTGATAGAAGGATATGACACTACTTATAAAGTAAATAGAGGCATAATATATAAGCATTCTTACCAATAAATTAGATTGATAGTAAAAATTAAAAGTTATGATGTAAAATTTAGAATTATTATAAAGTAGATAAATGTTACCTCCCATAAAGTGGCGTTGTTATTAGAACAATACCATTGCAAACACACTACCTTTAATGAATCTCAACCCACTTGATTGTCTTGTTCCTCTTGTGGGGTCCACCCAGACAAGTGCTAATCTTTTCAGGTCAATTTAGGCCACACACAAAGTCTGTCATGGTAGAATATCCACAAATCATAGCCAAGAATTGTAGTTTTGCCTAACCACACTCCAAATTACAACTTGTTAGGAAAATAGTCCATAATGGACAAATCACCAAATCACATGGGCTGACATTAAGAAGACTGGCATTGAGTTGGAGAATCCGGATTTTACACCATTCATCCAAGGAAAACCTGTGCAGGGCCTGTCCTTGAAATTATATGTGACTTGCAGGGTGACGTGACTAGCAATAACAGCCATCTGCTCTCCAGTATATGGCCATAAATAAATAAAATGGAATGCCACGACCGTATTAATGTTGCAGCTTTTAACCATAATACAACGTAGCTGCCCCTTACAGATAGCACCTATTCAATGGTATGAAATTTGCCATTACTCTCGTACTTACTTGACGATCATGGCATTTCTGTTTTTCCAGGTTACACGCGAACTTACCATCCAATTGTAATTTTTTACAAAAGCATTAAAGACTAATAATTAGATAAATAAAATCGAGGCAGGGGGCTTTGGGGAAAAGCAAACCAAATAAAAAACAAAGAAAAAGAAGAATGGAAGAAAAACAGCATAGCACATAATCCATGATGCCCCATGGGGAAAGGGAAAGGCAACATAGAAGAAATTATCAAAAGGGATACACATATGTACAGGCTTCATATTGCATCTTTTCTTTTCCTTGGCTTATCAATTTGTCTTCTATCTCGCATATTCACCGCCTTTTCTTTGCATCTTTTCTTTTTCTTTAGCTTTGTTATACCCAAACAATTCATTCTCACCAGCATCTCTCTCTCTCTCTCTCTCTCTCTCTCTCTCTCTCTCTCTCTCTCCATATACATATACACAGAACCAATTCATTCTCACCATCATTCACTCTCTCTCTCTCTCTCTCTCTCTCTCTCTCTCTCTCTCTCTTCATATACATATACACAGAACCAATTCATTCCCACCATCATTCACTCTCTCTCTTTCTGTTTGTCTGTCTATTTACCTTATACATGTCTCAGACAAAAAGTAAGCGTGTAATCTTCCGCCCAGACATCACGGAAAAGCTGAAACTCTCTCTCAAACCTGAAACCAACACTAGAGCACCTGAAAGCCGGCAAAAGGAAGGAGGAAGATGCATTTTCCGGCAGGGCAAGGGCACAGAATCATCGATGATAAAGCTTCTCCGTCGTTTCAGAGCTAGAATGGCACAAGCCATGTGTTTCGTCTCTGTAAGAAGAGTATCGCCCAAAGCTTGTACCAGTTCAAAGCAGTTCCGACATTCAGTTTCTCCGCATGATTCCCATAGGTCTGAATACATTGCAGACTGCATCGAATTCATCAACTCATCTGCTTCCCTTGGGAGATCAAACTGAATTTCAATCAATCCGCTTCAACATGCTTCATCAATGTGGCCCTGATATCAAGATGATGCCATGATCCTAACGCATCATTTTCTCTTCATCACTGCCAACATTTTCTTCCTAGCTAGGATGGTAGCCCTTTTGGCTTTCACTCGTATACCTCGTATGGTTAGTGATTGGATACTTAGTATGAGGACTCCATCAGCCGCCTCGCATAGTTTGAATGGCATAGCCCTTTTCTTCCTGGTTTGAATGCTGGGTGATTTTGTCTCATGATTTCTGTATCTCTGCGTTTGAGAATTTGTTGCCCACCTCATCAATGGTCAATGAATATACCAGAAAAATTTGCATGATGACTAGGGTTTTGATCTGCTCTTGAGGCTTTGCCATGCCGGCTGCCGGCTGCAGTACTTGAAATCTTGTCAAATTAATTTATAAATTAAAGTTTATGGAAATCAATCAAATTAATTTATAAACTAAAGTTCAAGTTTTTGTCTACCCATTGAAGATTTTTGTACATTTGGGTGTAGTTTTTGCTTTATCTTGAAGTCTAAGGGTGGATTTTATTTCAGCATATCATCAAATTTCTTGATTAATCAGCTAGGATAATTTATCAAGGTATCATTAATTCGTGATAACTGGGGGAAAACACAACCGAAGCAAGTAAATTGCCCTCTAAAAATATTCAAAATTCTAACTACAGTGGAGATGTTGACTAGTTTGGCAAAGGTGTATTTTGAAAGAGCCTATTTGATATAGGTTCTATTAAAAAAGTGCATTTAAAATATGATAAAGCAAGTAAAATAAGCTTTTTAATAAAAAAAAAAAGAGACTGATTGAGAACATTGGAAATACGATGAGTTAAGGTAGTTAGAATGTTGCATAAAAATAAAAATAAAACGACTAATACACCACAGGCAAATGCAATCTCCATGCAAACACATAATAGTGAAATCTCAAATTTTAATTTGTGACTCACTTGGATTTCCAAGGATGCATGTGGAATGCTAGAGAAATCCAACCATGGATTGCTTATGATTGTCCATTGTTCTTCTGAAATGGCTTTGAGGAGAATATGCATTTACAACTAGGCATAAATTCAAGAAAATAGATATGCTAGTATAATTAGGCAATATTAGTCATTATCTTCTTCATGCTTAACTAATGCGACACCTAATGTTTGCCTATGCAGGAATTAGGTTAGCCCCGTCATCAGTAATTAAGTAAAAATGTGACTTACTATATTCAGAAAGAGCAATGAAGGCTTACTCAAGAAGCAGCTATAATGTAATTCTAGTTTAAATATAATCCAAGTAAATTAAATAAGATGTAAGTGTAGGAAAAAGACATGCCACTTAAGTCTATCTAGATATATATTTTTTAGACAGTATAATACAAAACTAGGTTGAAATTTGTGTTGGAACTCATCCCTATTAATTTAACACAAAGTTTAAAAATTGAATCCAATATTAACAAAAATCAGGTTAACTCAGTAAATTCGAGATGAGCCCAACCAAGTACTTCACTTTATTGCTTGATCTCCAATTAATAACTTTAATTATATGGGTATGGAACATCATGCAGGGATATTAAAATAAAATAAAAACCAGCGGTATCTATACCAAAGTTTCCAAGAACAAGGTCCAATATGAAAGTCTAACAATTTATCTTGTTAGCCGGTGTGCTTTTTTTTTTTTTTTTCGCGATGTGCCTATTTGATAACTCAATTAGTCCAATTTCATTCCATTCAAGTATCCATTTATAAAATTTACACTGCATGCGTTCGTTGATTTTATTATTTAAATTGAAGTAGGAAAAATTTAGAATACCTTGAACTCTATGCCTATTTTTAAAGGAAAAAAAAACTATGGAGGGTATTCCAGGGTGAGCACTCTTATATTTGGGGTTCTTTTCAAAAATGGAGAATAAGGACAGTCCAGAGTATATGAAATCTACAGTTGTCTTCTCTTTAAGTTCGTACCAGGATTTCTTTTGTATTTCTTCCTTTTAAGGCATGAAGGGTAGCTATCATGATAATGGCTCATGGGCCATATTTTGGGCATGTTCCATACGTACGAGCATTACTTAGTTGTGGTACGTTAGTGTTGATTGTGTGCATATGGGTTGTTCTTTATCCATTGACTGCTACATGTGCCCTTTTTCTTGTATAATTATCCGTTTTACCTTGCATCGCTTGTCCTCTACTCTTGAAGTTAACTTAAATACCTTAACATAAATAAAGATAAAAGATTTAGCTTTACATTGCTTTTACTTGTACTTTAGTCCTTTTTACTTTGGATATTATCAAAGCATCATATCTTGAATACATCGATGATTAATTAGTTTTAAACTTTGTTTGGTTCTGTGTTTTGTATTCTAGAAAGTCTAGTGGGTTTGCATATGTGAGATTGACTTGAGTGAGTATATGTTAGAAAGCTTACTAAAAATGTTATATATTGTGGTTTTGTTTAGCAATTTTAAGGTTGAGAGAGAAGAGCCAACATATAGATTCTAGGGTTTTCAAGAATAAGAAAGAAAGGTTTTCAAAGTGTAACAATGGTAAATGGTGTGTGAGACATTTTGTTGCATCTTTATAAACTGCTGAAGTGGATTTAATTCTCTCTTCTATAGTTTTATGAGTTTGAAGATTTTCTATGTAAATCTTATATCTCTATATTTATGATTGCTTATGTTTTTGATTTGTATGCGTTGATTCTATATTTATGATCATGATTTGGCATTGAAACTTCCACAACAAACTCTTATTAAATGACCTAGCTAGCTAGGGGTGCAAATGGTAGTGGGTTGACCCGAAATTTGATAATGACCTGCCTTATGTGGTACTGGGTATGGATAACACATTTAGCTGGGCAGGGCAGGTTTGGACAAAAAACTTGACCTGAATTTTAAATCGGGTGGAGCATGGATAGTGAGGTTAAAAGCCAATCCGACCTATCTTAAATAATAAATATAAAAAATAGATATATGAAGCATTCCTCAAAATACGAGAAATTTTCAAATCAGTCCCTAATTTTTATCTTTAATTCCAAATTCATCCTCATATTTTTGTTTATCCCAAATCCGTCCCCATTTGCCTGCTTTTGTTTCCAATCTATCCCCACTACCCCCCATCTGGTGGCTGGAGTCAAATATAGGACATTTTTGTCCATCTTCTCTTCTCCCTCGTCTTCCCCCTTCCTCCCTGCGAACGGCTCCTCCTTTCTTTTCCCTCGTCTTCCCCCTTTTTTCAAATGAATGACTTCTTCCCTCTTTTTCCTCATCTTCCTCTCTTTCGGTAAACAACTCCTCTCCTCTTCTCCCTCATCTTTCTCATTTCTCCTAGTGAACGACTTTTTCAGAGGGATGGATTTAGTAATCTTGGATTGAATGCTCGAGACTATTGCCTTCTATTCAATCAAAATTTTAAGCCACTTAGGGATATCGCCTTTCATTAAGGCTAATATAATAGATGCCTTATCACATTGCCTACAAGTGTCTAGAGATGCATAGGAAAAGGAGTGACTGCAGCTGATTTATGAGTCGCCTCCAGATACCTCTTGCAATGAAACCTATTTTCTAAGCCACCTCTAGATATCTCCTACAATAAAGCCTATTTTTTGTGTCTCCTTCAAATATCTCTTGCAGTGAAGCCAATTTTCAAGAGTTGCCTGCATATTACTTGACAGTTGTAATGATTGCAAAAAATTGTGTTTATGTGTGTCATTGCTTTACTTTTATCACTTTATTATTTAATTATTTATATATGAAAAAAGTCATTCTTTAGTTATAACAACTCGGAGCCTTACTCAAATAGAATAACGGTAAAATCATTACTGAAAATTTTTTGTGTTTGTGTGATTGTAATACGAAACAGAGCTCTCAAACACATTGATAAGTAATTGGTAGATAATGAGGTATGAAATTTGGTAACATATTTCTATTTTATCCAAATTTCAGTTTATAGTCCATTTAAGCAAGTTTCTTTCAAACTTGAAACTACTTAGAGCTTCGCTAGTTTTAAATTAATTCTTCTATTTTGGCATTTATAGTTGTTAACTTTATGTCAATGCCTGTTCTTGGGAAGACATGAGCTTTTATCCTTTTGCACTCATTTTATTCGTGGTAATGTGCACAAGCGCAGTTAGTTCATCACTTGCATGAATTCCATGTTATTTTGTGATAGTATCAGTTATTTTATTTTATTTTTATCATTTCCTCGCCATGGCCAAACCATAGTTTTTGGTCTTTGTTCTATGTGGAAGGAGTGTAGTAGCAGAATATTTTGCAATGATAGGATTGAAGTAATTTCCCATAGTGCTTACACTGAGTTGGGCATAGGTTCTTAGTGGTCTTACATTGTTGTAGACTAAATAGGCAACAACATTTCACAAGTTGGATAACACAACAGATATGGGCTAAGTGTTGACTCTTCATCTTCCCAAAGAATGATGTAAAGCAGGGGCAAGAAACAGTTATAAGGATCTAGCGACTGACAGGGTGATTTTTAAAATAGTATGTGGTGTGACTTTGTTCGATTGGAGGAGACATTTCCTTAAGTTGATTGCTTAACTTAGTTATATTACAATCAATTCAATGTGGGCACTTTCCAATTTATATTCAAGATGAACAACTTCATTTTAAGTTTCCATGCAAATGTCTTTTGCTAGAAACTTAATTTTGGATTTTTGCAAGGCTAATTGTAGTTTTTTGCTGAATTTTCTGAAGTTGCTTGTGGGGCAAACTAATGGAAAAAGAGTAGTAGAATTTTTTATGATGACAAGGTTGTGGTTAAGTTGCTTGCTATGAAGAAAGATTTAGGGGTTATTGACTATGGAGTTGCCCATCTCCACTTTATAATTCAATGTGGTTTCCTTCCCTTATTGATCACCTCTCCTTCCTCTCTCTTCCTCTCTCTTTCTCTAGTTTTTTGTTTATTTGTTTGTTTTTGGGTTTTGTTCTCTAGAATCATATAGTTTTCTAAAAATTTGATAAAATAAAAATATATTACCAAATTTCACGTTGTATTATTCACCAATTACTTACCAATATGGTCGAGGGCTCTATTTTGTATTGCAATCATGCACAAAAGAGATCCTTAGCAATGATTTTACCGTTGTCTTATTTGGGTTAGGCTTCGAGTTACTTTTATTAAATAATAACTTTTTTCATATATAAATAATTAAACAATAAAGTGATGAAAGTAAAGCAATGATACACACAAACACATTTTTTTATGATCGTTACAACTGTCAAGAGATGTATGAGGCGACTCTTGAAAATCAGCTTCACTATAGGAGATATCTAGAGGAGACTCAGAAAATAGGCTTTACTGTAGGAGGTATCTGGAGGTGGCTCATAAAATCAGCTTCACTGCAGGAGATATCTAGAGTTGGCTCAGAAAATAAGCTTCACTGTAGGAGGTATTTGGAAACGACTCATAAAATCGGCTGTGGTTACTTCTTTTCCTATGCATCTCTGGACACTTTCAAGTGATGTGATGAGGCGCCTGTTATATTCAGCTTAATAAAAGGAGATATCCCCAGGTGACTTAAAATTTTGGCTGAATAGAAGGCGATAGTCTCGAGCATTTAATCCAAGATTACTGACTCTATCTCTCTGGACATTGTTTGCTAGGAGAAAGGAGGAAAGAGAGGGAGAAGAGGGGAGGAGTCGTCGGCTAGACAAAACGAGGAAGATGAGGGAGAAGAGGGGAGGAGTCATTCACCAGAAGAAAGGCGGAAGACGAGGGAGAAGAGGGGAGGAGTCGTTCACCGGACGAAAGGAAGAAGACAAGGGAGAAAAGGGGAAGAGTTGTTCACCATAAGAAAGGCAGAAGAAGAGGGAGAAGAGAGAATGAGTCGTTCACTGAAAGAAAGGAGGAATATGAGGGAGAAGAGGGGAGGAGCCGTTGGCAGTGAGAAAGGGAAAAGATGAGGGAGAAGCGGGGAGGGATTAAAATGTCCCAAATTTGGCTCCGGCTACCAGGCGGGGGGCAGTTGGAACGGATTGATAACGAAAGCCGGACAGATTTGGGATAGATGAAAATATGAGGATGGATTTGAAATTGAAGGTAAAAGTTGATAATTGATTTGGAAATTCGCCGTCAAAATACCCTAGCATACCGTCTCTTCCATTCCAGCCTGAAACTGTCGTCTCTTTTCCAGGCTTCCAGCAAGGTGAGAAAATCTTCATGAGGCACTGCAAAACTCCGTCATGTTTTGGTTTCACTAGGTACCGCATAGCAAATTAGCACTGAAGGCTCAAAGCCTCAGCTGAACTGAATTGCTCAAAAGCCCATATCCAAAGTTTTCACTAAAACGGAATTAAGAAACGGAACTGCGGGTGGCCGGGTGGGAAAGACAAAAGGGGCAGATTCCAAGAACAACTACTCCCTTCCCTCGTCTACTCTTTCTTTTTTCACGAGAGCTCATCGATTCCGATCGCTTTCTCCATGTGATTCCGCAAATCTCATAGATTTTTCTGCATCGCCCCTCGGCTCTTCTGCCTACTTCTTGCCGAATCCTTAGATTTTTCTACCTTTGTCTCCTTTTTTTTTTCCAGTTCATATCCAACGCGGTTGGACGGAAGATTATCCGCCGACTAGGTATGAATTTTTCGATCCGATTATCATCTCAAAGCACAAATTCAGACATGTTTAAAAAAACAAAATTTTTTGCCGTTTTTGTGGATATCTGAATCCTGGTGGTTTGATTACTTTTCCACAAACCTTTTGATATACCTGCAATGTTAATGTATGTGTTTACGCTGAGAAAAGTACATGTGGGGTGAATTTCCTGGCCATTGATTGGCTTGTAATTTCCTGACTGTGAAATTCCTGGTGTGAATTCATATGTGTTCATTATTAGTTTCGCCATGGGTGTTTTATTTCAGTATATATTTCTTTCTTGTCCATATGCAGAGTGATTAAATCATCAGCATTGTATCTTCCTGCTGCTTTGCGACTATTCATTGAAGGGTATGGTTTCGTCTGTATTTGGTTCTATGTTCACTTGCATTTTTCTCCTACTGTAGCCTTTACTTTCAGTGCTATGAATGCAAAAGGTTTAATTTCTTCTTTCACACTTTCAGTGAATAGAAATGCAACGTTTTTTTTTCCTCTCTCTATTGTGTTTGAGTTATTTGCACATTGATTAGTAACTAATAAGAACGTTGGGTTCTGTTGCCTTTTCATTTTGATAGGAATATGTTTGGAGATAACAATTGCCATTATATCAATTGCCATTATGGATGCATATAGTCACACTGAATATGAGTTGAGACTTAATGATTTTACTTGAAAGCATGTGACTTTAAATTTATAACTAGATACTTGTGGTTGATCGACATATTTGCATGATTAAATTGCTTATTAGAGTTTAAACTTTGACATATGCGAATGTATTTCAAATTTTAGAAATTATGGTTATTTGTTTCTTATTTAGATGGTAAGAATATGTATTTAATTCATATATAGGCATTTGAATATTGATGTCAGAGTAGATGAGTATTTGAGTGAATGTTATAAATTCGTATTATATATTTGTAGATGTTATCCTATTTGCAAGCTAATTACTTTCAATGTTAAAAAGCTTTGTGAGATGAATGTGAAGTAAATATTTAATCTATTGCAACATTTATTCATAGGTAAAAAAAATTTTTGTTTTTTATTTGTCGATTCTAAACTTAAGGTTTTTAATAGCCTCAACTTTGACATCTATTTTCTTTTTAGGAGACAAACACTTGTCATAATCAACTTAAAAGCTTATGATATTTTGGTCATCATGGAGTTGGTAAATCTCTCAACCTTTTAATAAGATATTCTTTTTTTGTTGGCATTACATATTTTATTTGCAAAGAGTATATATGGTTAGCATTGTATGAGTTTTAACTTATTTTTTATGAATTGTAGTAATAGATTTATAAACATAAATTTGGTATGAATTATATTGAATTTAAAAAGTATAGAAAATATCAAGTTATTGACCTGTATTGTTGATCTGAATTATTTACCAAAACTTGATTCAAATTATAAAAGATAGGGTTAGAGTTGACTTACCACATATATAGGATTGGGAAAGAGTTTTTATAAATAATGTTAGAGTCTGGACAACCCCCACCCGTGATTCCCCACCCTGATTTGCAGCCGTACCATAAAGTAACATCCACGGAATCCTAAATTGGTTGCGCTTGATCTGATGTAGGTAATTTGTTGGGCTACCTATACAACTATCCAATATATCTAATTCTCTCAATATGAATGAATGTGAAAATTCATCTAATTCCCTCAATATGAAAGAACGTGAAAATTTATTCAATACACTAGTAACAGTAGAGATTCGACGCTTTATGCTGGTTTGTTGGCACGCTGGTTCAAAAGAGCGCGCCATTCCGGGGGTAGTTTCGTCATAAAAGCGACTCGCTGCTCTCCTCGTATGCGCGGATCGCAGAGCGTATTGATTGTGTAGTCAACTAGGAGGACCTGTTAACGCCGTTACTTACGTGGACATGTAAATCAAAATAATAAAATAAAATAATTATAAATATATTAATCATTTTAAAATATTTGTAAACATATTAATAAATTATTAAACTTATTACATCTATACCAATACTGTTACTAGCAATCTAAATAGACTAAAATGGCCATTAAATTCAATACATATGTAGATATATTTATATTACTTTTTTATACAGTCATTTTTTATATTTATATGTATTTTACATCATATATCACATGTTATATAACAGAATTATATATTAAAATAAATACACAGATGCTAAATTTAATGGTCATTTTGAGCCATTTAGATGGATTGGCCGTTATATATTTTGCTCTCCTTGCGCTCATCTCCCTGTTCTAACATGTTTCTCTTCGTCCTAATCTCCTTTTCACATCCGCTTCTTTTCTTTTCTTCGCCATCCTCGTCTATTCAGACCAATCCCTGGATTGGCCCAATCAATCCATTGGTAGATGTAGATAACTACACTGTAGCGTAGGATTGGGTTCTTTAGGCTCTTCTTCCCTTTCTGAAAGTTTTTATCGAAGTTGGGTTTTTTACAGCGGAGACGAAGTTTTGAATTTGGGCCTTTTCCCTCTTTTCCCCGTAACGGCGTCGCAAGGCATAACGTTGGGTTTGGTCGGAATGTACACGTGTTGACATTTTATAGGCGCTCTCTAGCCGCCAGAGAATACCTCGCTCTCTGTGATCCTCTGTCTTCTCATATAGACAGAAGCAAGAAGCGAAGAACGGAGTAAAAGAGCAAGAATATCTCAAATTCCTGGTCATAGAAGTTGGAATTCGAACGAAGGGTATGTATTTTTTGACAATTCTTTGAATTTTATTTTCATTCATTTTGACTGATTTCTCTTGCATCTGCAAACCCATCTCTTTCATTCCAGAGATATCTTACCTCCGAAATGTTCGAATACGACAGGAGAAGATCGTTTTTAGAAAATGTTCTTCCCATTTCTTAAATCTTGTTCGTTGAGATTCTCTCCTCTGAATGAAAATGGCTATCAAGATGGATTTAATTTGCTTGCAAGGAAGTGCTGGAACGATGCAAACTAGAAACACGCTTCTTGTTGATTGCTGCTGTTTTTTCTTTTTATTTATTTTCATTGTCAGTAAATCCCAAATGGTTTAAGTGCATTTCCCTCCAATGCCACGGCTGGTAATTTGGAATTCCTCTGTAATTGGCTTGTGCTGGTCATTTTAACTTTTTAGAAGGGCCTTTATCCAATTTATGGGTGCAAATTAGGTTGGTTTTAAGCGACAAACCCAACCCAAAAATGTTTGGGTGGAGAAATCGAAATGTTGAGTTGGCAAAATGAGTTCAGCACGATCCGATTTGTAATTTGGATTGATTTGGGTTGAAGGGTTGGCAACCCATCCAACCTGCTCTAAAGTTGATAAATCCCTAAATGCCCTCAACTAACAGTGGCATTTGCATGCTCACCCATTCCTTACACGCAATTTATATTTTTTTCTTACTTTTTAGTGTTAAAAATAAAATTTAAAGTTTTCTGCATTTAAGTTCAAATAAAATCCGATTTAAAAAGAAATTTAAAATAAAAATTTATATGCAAATTATACACAATACATTAGGGTTGCATTAGGGTTTTCTTTTACCTATTTATCTCCTATAAATAAGAAGTCATGTAAGAAGTCGAGACACTTTTATTGATTGATTGCTTATTGACTACAACTTTGTTTCTCCAATACTCTTCTAAATCTCTTCAAATCCCTAAATTCATCTATTTTTCTCCCTTTTCTTTCCTTCTCATCTCCTTATGTGTATCTTCCTCTTTCTTCTAAATTTTCCTGATTCTCATTGTACATCACACGCATTGCTTGCGTTCTAATAATAATCACTTGTAGTTCAGGTATTTGAACTGCTGATAGCATCTATCACATTTTGCAGGACCAATGTACTGCAAATCCTTAAATTAGGATGTCCAAATCTTTCATTTGTGGTCAATGAATTGAATCATGAGAATAAAATGCAAAAGATCCACTTACCACCTAAAAAATTCCAACTGTGTGATGCCTTGGATTTTCAAAACTGAGTGATTTTATGTGCATGAGAAAATGCAGGGCCTTTTTTTTCTTTTATTCCATAATTGTATATTCCTCATCTCAAGCAGTACAGATTGTTTCAACACGCACCCCTTATGGTGATTGTAGGGGGAGGGAATTCCCATACAAACTCCACTGATAGTCTTTTGCTTTTATGACAGATGGGGTTTGCAGAAGTGGTGTTTCAATGGAAGCAGTTAAATAAAAGGGTTCTGCTGATGCTTGATTAGTTAGGTAGAGAGACAATGGAAATGGTCCTTGTTTGTTTGTCTTTTTACTGATACAACCTGTTGGGACGATCCAATGGCTGATATTCACTAACTCCAACAGGGTTAGTGCACCATGATATCTTCACCATGGAATCACTTTTATAGTTCTGTCTTTCTCCTTTTTGATGCATTCTCATCCTGCAGCGTATGCATCTTCAAAAGTCATTTGACTGAAACGAGCAAAGCTCTAGGACAGTCATAATTAAAACTGTAAAAAATGCAGTCTTAGATTGGAATTTTAGGATTATCAACTGTTTTTTAGTTTCTTGGTAAATTAGTATACATATTTGGCATATCTCATGGCTTGTTTGTATTGGCATTCATGATGCTTTTATCTGTGTTGACAACCTATGAATAGGCAATAGGCATGCAGCATAATCTTCTTCTACATTGATTTTATGTGTTGCTAGCTGTCTTATCTATGCCATACTGTATATTTTCTGCAGTTTGAGACATCCTTTAAGGGATTTCCTGATCAATTAAATGGCCTCTTTCATGCCCACTGCAATTCAGAATGAAAATTTGCACATCCAAGCTGGTAGTTCTCTTCTCCCATCATCTTTGGACTACTGAAATTGAATGCAATGTTCGAATATACAGTTCAATCCAGAACTTGAAAAAGTTGATTCTAAGAATTTGAATTTGAGTTTTGGATCCTCCTAATGATTTATAATTAGTTAGCAGAGTTCTTTGACATGTCTGTGGAGAAACTGAAAGACTAATTTTTTTGTTGTTTTTGAGCTTCTAAGCTTCAGTCTTATCTTTTGTCTTCTCACAATGAATCTAAACTTAGGTTCACGAAAGGGAGCTGTTGGTGCAAAGATAGATGTGCCAAAATCTGAGCAGAAAGGTCAAAAGATCCGAAAAGCATTAGCAGACATTTCAAAGACAGGAAATGCTTCAGTATCCAATGCAGCAAAAATATCTTCTTCAAAGAAGAAATCTGCTTTCTTCAGCAGTGAGGATCTGAAGAGCATCCCAAAGACTGATGAGTTGTCTGAAGAAGCAAAAAGGAAATGCAATGAATGGGCAAAGGAAGGGATAGAACATGTGAAATTTTCAGGAACTGACGCTTATTTTCTTGAGAAAGAAATTGCAGAGAAGCGTAAGTTCTTTATCAATTCTGAGTTCAATTCACAGTGTTTTCGTGTTGCTTTGGCATCTCATGCTAAATAATCAAGTGATTGTTATGTGGCATTAAATCAGATTGGTAACATAACCTCACTTAAACTTTCAACAGATCCAACTTTGAGATTAACCATTTGAAATACAAGGGTTACTTGGTCTATCAGCTTCCCTATAGTTTTCTTGAAGGAAATAATTAGTTTCTTTTAAATACATCCTGAACTGCTATCATCATTCTTGTCATACGTAGATTAATGCTACAATTGCACATAGACATACGGATCTGCATCTTATTGTGTTATTTCTCAAAAGCCTTGTTTATAGAGAAATGTAAATGGCTATTTGTACAACCTTGCATTGGCTTGCATGCAAATGTATGTGCATATTTCATTTGTGCACATCTTCTGTCTGATTTCTAGTGACGATATTTGTTCTATTTCTCTGTTTCCTCTGTGTGTTGGCTTCAGTGGCTTGTGAACGGTGTTTTGACCTTTACTGCCACCCCACCACTCACGCCAAACACATTAATAACTGCTTCTGGATGCTCCTGGTGAAGGTTTTGTCCTTTTTGCAGATATTTATATATTGTTTCCATTTTGTACTTATGTTCTCAGTATTTCTTTCCTGTATGCTCGTCTCAAAGCGACCTTAGCTGAGGGTAGTGTTAGGGTGGATACTTCAGTTTATGACAGTTTCCTATTTTCCATAGGTTTGCATCGACTTGTTACACATGTTCATTTATATTACATATATGGAGACTCGAGACATCTCAACACAATTAAGCCACTAAAAAAGGGACAAGACATTCATTTAAAATCAGCTGCTCCACATATACTTTCTAAGAAGAAAATTTTGTGATCTGTTCATGAAAAAACTAAATAGAAGTAAACTCTGATAACTCTTCAGAGAAAAGACTGAGACCATGAAAAAAAAACGTAAGAAGTTTTTTGTTTTCTTTACTTGGCAAGTCTTTTGAGCCAGTTTCTTTTGTATATCTTTCCATTTTTCACAGTAAGATGGACTTCACCCCTTTGATTTTTTGTTGCACTTTTATGTTCAGAATGTTACATAATCTCTTTCATGCGTAATTCTTTAATTCTCCAAGTAAGAAAGAAACTATTGGAGGGGTGCTCATATCATGTTTTTCAGGTCACTGTAGTCAATTTCTATTTCATATGTTGAGAATTTCCATGCTCAAGTGTGTCAATGACCTTTTTCTGTATCAGGAGTGAAGAAGAAAGTTGATAAAGTAATGTCTGCTTTGAGAGAATGGACTCAGGTGTCCTATGGGTTAGACATTCCAATGAAGGTATATTTCTGACCTGTTCTTGTGTATCTTTTGGTTTTGCTCTGCAAGCACTGAAAAGCTGGTCAATATGCATATCCTATATTCCTGTCTCATATGCACAGAGAGGGATTCCAGTGTTTAAAATGTTCTAGCATTCGGATTCTTCTAAGGTTAGGAAAAGCCTCATTTTCTACCCTGTTTAATGTGATGTTATGTTTTAACTACCTAATAACCCTGCTTTTTCCTTATTAGTACTTTTAATTATTATTCCTTTCTTTACATCCAGAAAGCCAATCTATTTTATCTTTAGTAACTTTATTTTTAATCGTTACTCCTTATCAAATCAGGCCATTCCTTCTCTTTTCACAAATTTATTTTCAATCATTTCCTAAGGTGAAGTTGTGTTCCAGCTATCCAAACAGGACCTAAAAAGGATCTTAACAATTCTCATCCCTTCATTAGTTGATTTTGACCATGTCTATTTCCTTGCATCCTTATTTTTTAATGACCTTTAAATTTCAGAACTGTTGCTAGTCTAAGATGCGTATTACAGTGTGGTGTTCACTGATGATGATCTTAACCATACGTGCACACATGCAGGCCTTTGCAGGATGATCTTCATGAAACAGTCATGTTAAATGATCTTTAACTATGTACATAATGATCATAATGATCTTTAACTATGAACTATATACATAATGATTTTTTAACTATGTACATAATGATCGTAATGATCTTCATGAAACA
>JAYJMB010083667.1:0-21439 GCA_036873735.1 Pouteria campechiana | reverse complement strand
CCCTTTTGAATAGAGATCCTACGTGGCAAAGCGTAGCCCGACGAATTAGGTATCTGTGTTAGAGTTCTCTAACAATTTCTAATTTAAATAATTTTTGACATCTTTGCTACATGCATTTAAGGGAAATTGCTGATTTATATCTTATCATAACATTACAATTTAGCAAAAATAAAAAATGTACAATGTGTACTTGGGGATATTGAATAATTACCCCTATTTATTAATTCATTATATAAAAGAAGAAAAGCAGTACTATCGAATATGATTTATTATGAAAACATTACTATTATGTGTATATATAATAGTGGAAGCAATTCCAACGGATCTGATTTTATAATAAGACTTGATAATTTTTTATGTTTTATTTATTTTTATAAGATTTGATTTAAAACAATAATATCAAATATTTTTAATTAATTTTGTTGGAATTATTAACTGCAGTAACTCATAAAAAATGCAATTTTTCATGCAATATTAATGTTTAATAAAATTTTGAAAGTGAATTATATTCTATTATATCTTTCCTTTTTAATGTTTTTTATTTTCTTAAACTGATTTCTTAGCCCACCGAACTCCCACGTGCTTGTGCCTTTTTTTTTCTTTCAAGTTAGGCAAGTCAGACAGCCGTTTATTAATCATTAATACCTTTTTTTTAAATAATTTCTAGTTACTAATTGTGTAATTTCTGCGTGTGCCGTAAATAAGGAATGCAGCGTTGGAAACTAATTGCGTAATTTATGCGCGTGCCATAAATAAGGAATGCAGCGTTGGAAAAAACCAATTCACCGAACATAAAAAGTCATGATTCAGAATCTCCTCCTAATTTGAACAAAGCGAAACGGAATCCATGTCATATAAATAATAGATTTCTTGACTTCTTGTTGCCAAATCTCTCTCTCTCCCGGGCAAAATGACAGGTATCTATCCATTCTGTCACAGTCAAGCTAGTAATGATTTTTTTTTTTTTTTTTTGCCCTTTTCCATGTAGAGACTAGAAATTATATATTAATCAAGCAATCTTTGCATGATCTCGTCTTCATTCTCATTGTCATCCATTAATTTGCACTTCCCTTTGAAATCCATATTCAAATTGCTTTGCCGCAATACTTCTCCTCATGACACATAATTTTTGGAAATTCTGTCCTCTTCGATATTGCTTGTGATTGGAAGTTTTCTGCCGGATTTCATTGTGTTGTTACAGGTAATTTAAGTGCTTGAATGTGTTGGATATTTTTTTATAAAAATATTAAATAATAAATTTATATTTATTTGGTTCCTAGAAGGAGTCAAAGAACTCACAATCGGATCTCCTCTCCTTTTCAACTCTCCTCCCATCCGTTGTGAATTTACATATTGTTTTTTCTTTCATTGCAACGAAAATAGTGCATGGGAGGCCCATGATTTCATGATGGGATTTCTTGCTTGGTCTATGGCGCATGCCATCTCATCTTGCTCAATCTTCGCCACCAGCTGTATTTCATCATTTCTGGGACCCAATATTGGATTGAGCCGTACATGTATACTCATTAATTTCATCAGTTGCACCCATGATTTTAATTTGTGGCCCATACACTACGCCAGTTGCATGGTTCTTATGCCAAGAGATGATAATGGGCGATGGGTCTTACATTCCGTGATGAAAAGGAAATGCGTTGGCAGGTGTATCACACCAGTTTGCTAGCTGTAGCTGTGCTCTGGTAATCAGTCTTCTCCCAGTGGCCCGTTTTCTCTATGTGGCCCTTCAAATAATACGAAATTCTGCGTCTTCGTTCTTACTTTCCTTGCTGTTCCTTCCTATCTAGATCATGAATTGACACCAGTTCTTGGTAATAGACGAGCATCCAATTAATGCCTTTTTCTTCCTTCCGATACTAACGGATTATTTTTCGGCAGAGGAGGAGGTTAATGACTGTCCGATCGAGGAGGTGCGGCTCACGGTTCCAATAACCGACGATCCAACGCAGCCTTGCTTGACATTCAGAACATGGGTCCTCGGCATTGCATCCTGCATCCTTCTCTCCTTCGTCAACAAGTTCTTTGGTTACCGTCAGAACCAGCTGAGTGTGTCGTCGGTCACGGCCCAGATCGTGGTCTTGCCCATTGGGAGGGTAATGGCAGCCACGCTGCCAACCAAGCCCATCCGTGTTCCATTTACCAAATGGTCGTTTTCATTGAATCCCGGACCTTTCAATCTGAAAGAGCATGTTCTCATCACCATATTCGCCAACGCGGGCGCAGGGGGCGTCTATGCTGTCCACATTGTTACCATTGTCAAGGCATTTTACCACCGGGATATGCATCCCTTTGCAGCGTTTCTGTTGGCACAAACCACACAGGTTAGTTTATTGTTACTCGACCTTTTAAGCTAAGATCATACGCAGAAGTTTAAAATTTCGGCCATCAAGATAAGATACCCACTACAATGAAAAATGGGCTTTCTAAGCGGGCCATTATTTGGTGTGTCGTGGGGTGAATTTTACAGATGCTGGGCTATGGATGGGCGGGCATCTTCAGGAAATACCTGGTGGACTCTCCTTACATGTGGTGGCCAGCTAACCTTGTCCAGGTCTCTCTCTTCAGGTATTTGGCCTATAGATCTGAGTTGAGCACATGGGAATCCATGCTCGTGTCTTGTATTGCTGCATTCCCAAGTGGGCCTGCTAACACATTTTCCGCAGGGCGCTTCATGAGAAGGAGAAGAGGCCAAAGGGAGGTCTAACAAGGCTACAGTTCTTCATCATTGTCGTGATTGCCAGCTTCGCCTATTACGTGGTTCCTAACTATTTCTTCCCTTCAATTACCGCTCTCTCGATTGTTTGCTGGATATGGAAGAATTCAGTCACTGCTCAGCAGATCGGGGCAGGCAACTCAGGCCTAGGTGTTGGATCGTTTGCCTTGGACTGGTCTGCCATTACAAGCTACACGGGCAGCCCGTTGGCCACACCAGGGTTTGCCATCATCAACCTACTGGTTGGATTCATTATCATTGTCTACATAGTAACCCCAATCTCATACTGGAACAACTGGTACAATGCCAAGGAGTACCCCATCTTCTCTTCCCATGTCTTTGATTCCGATGGGAATACATACAATATCTCGCGAGTGATCAATCAAGCAACGTTCGATTTCGACCAGGAAGGATACGACAGTTACAGCCCAATACATCTCAGCACCTTCTTTGCTTTCAGCTATGGACTCAGTTTCGCGACTTTGGGTGCCACCTTGACCCATGTCTTCCTGTTCCATGGAAGGTGTGCCTTTCTCTTCATTCCGCGAGCAATCGCCTCCATTATATTAGTTTTCTTTTCTAATTTTGTTTGCGTTTGTTTGTCCCCAGATCCATCTGGCGACTGTGGCGAAAAACTACAGCCAGTGCACGTGAGCAGGTGGAGGACGTTCACAACAGATTGATGAGGACCTACAAGCCCGTTCCGATGTGGTGGTTCCACCTACTACTGGTTTTGATGGTTGGTCTGGCCATCCTCACTTGTGAAGGCTTTGGCAAGGAGCTGCAACTTCCTTACTGGGGTGTCATCCTAGCCTGTGCACTTGCTCTTCTCTACACCCTGCCAATTGGGATAATCACTGCCAGCACAAACCAGGTTAGGACTTTGTGATAAATACATCGCAGCTGGTTCTGCTCTCATCCATAGTTCTCGTGGAATTATATAATACTTATCTAAATATGTCATATTCTTGCAGCAACCCGGGCTGAATGTTATAACAGAGCTGGTTATCGGTTACATACTGCCCGGGAAGCCTCTTGCCAATGTGGCCTTCAAGACCTATGGTTACATTAGTATGGCTCAGGCCATCACCTTCCTTGGGGATTTCAAGCTTGGACACTACATGAAGATCCCTCCACGATCCATGTTCGTCGCTCAGGTACATGATCTTCTGCATCCCCATTGATTCTGGCTCAGTGTTGTAGAATCGAATAAATCAGTACAGAGTCTTGTGGCACATTTTCATTCCCTTGACATTAGCATGTCTTTGCTTTCTCCCCTGATCAGCTGGCTGGCACTCTGGTGGCATCATCAGTCTACTTTGGGACGGCTTGGTGGCTGCTCAGTGGCGTCCCCAACATCTGCGACACCTCAAAGCTCCCTGAAGGAAGCCCTTGGACTTGCCCCGGCGACGATGTGTTCTACAGCGCATCCATCATCTGGGGCTTGGTGGGACCTCTCCGGATGTTTGGCAGGCTCGGAGTCTACGAGAAGGTCAACTGGTTCTTTTTCATTGGATTCGTCCTGCCCATACCCATCTACATTCTGTCGCGCTTGTTCCCTAACAAGAGATGGATTGGATTGATCAACATGCCTGTGATCTTGGGTGCTACTGGGAGCATGCCGCCGGGCCGTGCAGTGAACTACATCTCCTTCTTTGTTGTGGGCATCATCTTCAACTTCTACATCTACAATAGGTTCAGGGGATGGTGGGCAAGGCACAATTACATCCTATCGGCCGGATTGGATGCTGGCATCGCTTTGATGGGTATTTTGATGTTTTATGCACTCCAAAACTTCAATATCTATGGGATGACTTGGTGGGGATTGGCGAATGATGATCATTGCCCGTTGGCGAAGTGCACGACAGCACCTGGCATGGTGAAGGAAGGATGCCCAGTATTTTGATGGATGGTGACTGTTTTAATAGGATTTAGGTCTGCCCACTGATGGATGGATGTCATTATCTTTTTATCCAATTCTAAACATTTAATATATGGGTAGTATGTGTCAGCCAATGAAGAACGCTATAAGTTTTAATAAGTGATTATGTATTTGGAATGCGTAATTTGAAAATATATAAGTCCTCAAATCATAAATTACTACGAGTTCAATGTAGTAACGATTACACGTATATTGTATCCCACTCCGAATAGATTGGGACGATAAATCGAAATCTGTTTTCTGAGTGTAGCCCACTTAAAATGGTTGCCATGATAACTTTTAACTCAAAAGTAATAAGATGAGGCTATCCACTAATGACTTATGAATTTTGTCGAATAATGTAATCACCATCTAAAAATCCATGTTTGAATCCCTAACAACTATTTCAAAGTTGTATATCCCACTACAAACACTTCAAACACTTCAAGGATGAGTAGTATTGGATAATGGATGGATTAAACGCCACGTGGACAAAGTAACAAGGGCGATTATTCTCGGCGATCCAAGCCGAAACACCACATGTTTCAGAGTTCAGAGCATCAATTTTATACGAAATAAATATTCAGTACTCATGATTCAGATCATCATCTTTATCCAAAATAAATATTCATTACTCACACAGAGGTTAGCGATTGACGTGTTGACGCTTGAAGAACGAAATTAGCATGAGCAGAAGGAGAATACGTAGAACCTGATTGATTCAGCTTAATTTTCTGGCTTATCGCTTATTTCCTAAAAACAAGGAGCATACCAAAGTTATCCAATACACACTCTAATTTATCTAATAATAAGCATCGAAACTAATTTAGTCAGAATTCTAAATTCATTAATGGAAAATTCATCACCAACGTTAGATGAGTTGGACGGGTAATTAAGGAAAAGGATTGCCAATAACCCCGGTTCCGTAACCCGGGTGAAAAGTGGGTCACACGTTCCATTTGAATCATCGTTCCCGTCCTTATAGTTTATAATATAATATATAACATTTATATTAAAAATCATCCAAATAAAAAGATCGATTAGTTGGGCCACACTAAAGAATAATATAAATTAAAATTTATTACTCATTTACCTAATCTTTAAATATATATTCAATGAATTAGATTATTCATATGATATAATGTATATAATCATATGATCATAAATAATTTTAATGGTGAAAACACCCGTTTTCACGTTTTTCTCCAACGGGGCACACCCAATTTTCTGATTTGGATAATTTTTAATGTGAACAATACATATTATATTATAAGCTATTTCAACGGATATAATGATTCATATGGAAAGCGTGTGCCCCACTTTTCACCCCGGATCTTGGATATCACGGTAGAATCTTTTATGCAATGCTTGAGGAATTGGAATCTAGTATAGTCCTCAATTCGAGCGTGGACCGCATTGTACTTTTTGTGACTCAATGTAATCAGTGGTGTATTTTTTTGGTTGAAGCCATTGAAATATTTGAATTTTTTTTTGTAATATTTCATTTAAATAAATATTAATGAAGTGAGATGAGAAAGAAATTTAAATTGTGAAACTACTAATAAGCACTTAGGTAGTAGCTCATTATTGAATTTTGGCATTGAAATGAGGTTGTCCATGACTGATACCCAAACTCTTGTTGATTGAAAGCTGTTCGAAAATTTTGTTTCATGGATATGTATTGTTAGCCTAAGAAACGCACTTCCGTTTGTGTCGGCTCTTTCTCTTGAATCAGACGGCTATTTTTACACCCGGCGTAAATGGATGGTTATTATCCAAGAGCACACAAGTTTTTTAATGCTCGGGTTTGCAGGAGAGCATTCTTGCATATAAATCATACTTGCCTACATAATTTTTTCTGTTTTCAAACATCAATTCTCCATTTCTTGGGCTCTTAAGTTTCATTAATGACGAAAATTTAACTAAATAAATTATGGATTAAATAATATAACTGAAATGATTACCAATCCCTTTTTTAACTCTTTTACTTTTTCTCCCCTCAAACCCCGAAAGCATATGAAAATCTTTTTGTTGTTAATTTTGGTTGCATAATCTACTAAACCCAAACCTAACTATATAGTTTATATTTTAAAAAATTTCTGCTCAACCCCAACAACAACTCTACTTATAAATGACTAATCAAACCTTAACCCAATTACAAAAAGTTCGGATTGAATAAATTGAGGTTAATTAGTTCTTAATAAATAACTTTGGCTAAATTCCAAATTATTTTCATAAATTCATAAATATATGGCCAAGTTTGATTAACATGGCATGAATATTAGTACATATATCTAAATTCAAGTATAAGATAATGCGTTTCGGGTGAAAATTTGATTAATCTTTGCTTTTATATGGCTTTTGTTGACTTTTAATTGGTGATGGGTCTGATTATACATCGGCCTCCCAATTGCCATCAGCTCCGCCATCTCCTCATATATCTCTTCTCACTTATAGGCTTGTTGTAACACCTTGAGTGTTAATGGATATTGAAAATGAGAGAAATTTTTTTGCATTTTACCATAATGAGGAATTGAGGTGATAAACAGTCATTTATAAAAAAATTTATTATGAAAAACTGAATTGAACAACGAGAATGACTTCATTAGTAGTTTTGAGTGAAAAAGAACTTAAGTGGTGAATTTGAATAAAGTCATGCATATGAATTAAATAACTAATGAAGCATGTTTATTATGTTAAATGTAACATGTATCAGGTTTTGAATTGAACTTTACAGATGATCTTTCAATTTTGAACAATCGAGTTGAATGTTCCACAAAAAGAACTCAATAGGTAAATTTCATCAAATCATAAAAATTTTAATGGACGATTAATCTTATATGATGGTTGTGGTGATTGAAATTTGTTCATGAGAGTATGAGGTGATTTTAATTCTTAGATTTCATATAATGCATTGTTGTAAACTATAGAAGAATAATAAGAAGAAAAAGAACTAAAACGGTGAAATTGAACAAAGGCACGATTATAATTCATATGAATGACTTAATATGATTACCATTGGCATTGTAATATGTGAGGAATCTTGGTTTAATACTTAGGTGTAATTTGGAATGAAATTGGAACATAGAGTCATTTATATTAGAAAATTCAAAGAAATTCAGTTAAAAATAACTGAATGAGTAATTTTTAGAAATTGACTTCAAATAAAGTAGTAAATAGTATAAGCATATTCTATTTCATGCATAGGATGTGTGGGATGTGATTTTGGTGATATTTGAAATGTTTTGTATAAAATGAGGTTATGGGTAATATTTCATAAGTGCAGAATTCTAAATTTTGAGTAGTCCTTTGTAATGGACGAATTATTACTTGAGTTTGGGAATGAGAGTAACATTATGAAATAATCATTTAGGGATGATTAAGCATGGGATTAATTGGATTTGTAAAGTTATTTGGGGTGCAAATATAATATCGCAAGATTTTGGGAATTGACTATATATCAATATATATGGTGAAAGAAGCCGAAAATGATATAGGTATTATTGGTACCCACTTTTTGGCATATAAGATGGATGATTAAAAAAATATATTCAACATGAAAGTCGTAGCCCTTAAAATTTTTCAGATAATAAATCAAGAATCATATGAATTGGATATCATACGAGGAAATTAGAGCTAAAATATTACAATTGTTTTTTGAGCTATAAATTGGATTAAAACACAACATATCACTTTGAGGCCAAATTACTCATACTTGAAGATTCCATTAGAAAAACTTCTCAACATAAAAGTTTTAGATCTTTAAATTATCTTTTCAATTAAATAAAAATCACTCAATTTGGAAATGGTATAAGAAGTTATGGATAAAATACAAAAATATCTCCTAACCAGTAGCAGGTTGGTGCCGGCGGTGCGGATCGTAATGGAAAATCAGCATTTGGGCAGCAGGGTGGCTCCAGGGGGCTAGTTGATGGTTATAAAAAGGGGGAAACCGACTTTTCACCCCCCATTTCATTATGTTTTGCTCTGGTTCATTTCGTTTCTTCCCCTTTTCATGCTCTAACCTTGTTTAGCCCCGTTTCATGCCATTTTAGCTAAAAAATCACCTAATTTAGGTGATAAACCATTTGATCTTGCCTTTAAACCCAAATTGGAGCTATTTGAACTGTGAGAAATGGAAGCAAATTCAATGTCCTTTGAATGGAGTGGGCCACCTGAAGTTTTAAGCTTAGATTCACTCTTATGGAAAAAAGTTGCACCCAAGTATGCAGGTAATCCACGTTTTCTCAATTGAATACCTGTTTTTCTTAAGTTAGAGTTTTGTGAATTTGGGGATTATTTGATTTTTGCTAAAATTATCATAAGATAAATGATTAAATACATGATTAGGATATTTTAAGGCATGTTTGGGTAAATTTGGGCCAATGAAAATGAAATTTGAGCTTGCTCTAAGTAAGGGTTAAAGAAAATATATGTGTTTGGACTATGTAAGCCACAGATTAATAGTATTAAATGTCTAATTAGATTGTTATAGAAGTTAATCACATGTCAGTTATATTGTATGATGATTACATATGATTAGGAGTGAGATTCTTTAAGAAACTTTGTTGAATATTTAAAATTTGACTTTTCTTAAAATAAATAGCCTATATGGCTTTATTGTGATAAGAGAGGTTAAAGTGTTTATGCTAAAAATATTATGAACCATGATAGAATGATATAGAATATCCAATGAATAAGGATTTGATAACCTCATTGATTGAAAATGTATAAGAAAAGTAATTTTTTGGCTTGATATATTTAAGTAAAATTATCTTGTCATTGAATGAGACTGTTACCTTATACAGGATGATTCGAGAAGGATGAAAAAGCTCAGAGCTTGATAGTGATGGTTAGGACTAAAAGCTTGAGATAAGTAGGCCCTCTTTCTGATTGAATGTATTAGTGAATTGGGATATATAATATCCCATTTATTTGTATTTAGGCTTGTATGATTTGGTTTGGGGATAGTAGATATCCCATCTTTGTTAAAGATTAATATTACCTGGATTGTTAGGGATACTAGGTGTCCTTTAGATTGGAATAATTGGTATTCAGTATATGATATGGATATGTAATTATTGAGGTTAGAGCGTATCCTCTAATTTTGTTTTAAAAAGGATCATGTATAGTATGTATTGTGAACATGTTAAGGATTATTGAATAAAATGAAAAAAATTATGTATTATGTCTTAATGTTGGAAATGATTTTATATGTGTGGTTATAAACCTGTGATGTTCTTGAATTTGAATTATTATTTTTTATAGTACATGCCTACTTACTGAGTTGCCCAGACTCACGCTTTCTTGTTTATAGTTTTAGTTGATAGGCCAAGTGAAAAATCCCTATTATGGATTAGGACTAGTAAGCAGAACGAGAAGACGTATTCTTATGATGTGACTAAATGTTGAGATTAGAATCCCATTGTATATGTATCATTATATTTAATGATTTCAATCTATGTATAATTGTAATTAATAAATTTTAATTGAGGTATATTTGATATTGAAGAAACTAGATTAATATATTGTTAGTAGTGACATTATAAATGATATAATTATCAGTTTGTTAATGGATTTTAAGGATGTAGATTGTCATCATGATTCTACCCAAAATTTGGGTTGTGGGTGAGTGGGTGTATATGTTTAGAATTTATATTATTGTTTTATTATATTTGATGAATAATTATACATGTTAAACCCTAATAAATTAGAAGATATTTTGTCCTTTTTCTGAAAAAATTAGTTGAGTTCCAAAATGGAACTCGAGTACCCTATCCTAAAAGTGAGCAATTCGAGGTGAAATACAATGCCTAAAGGTAAGTTATGCCTTAGAAGGCGGGGTGTGACACCTGTCCATTGTCAATAGCCCACTCTTCGTTGTCCATCCTTATCTCTTGTCCTTCCCTTGGTCATTCACAGGCCTCCAAACCCACTCTTCTTGAGGCCTCCAACACGCTGTGTTTCATATTTAGATGTCTAGAATTCAAGCATGGGGTAGAAACCTTATTTTTTCCATCCCTTGCAGAGAGCTTGGGTGGTTGCTGGAAGAGGCAACTGTGGTTCCTTCATGTTTACTCTTTTTGGGTTCTTCTCAAAATTCTATTGTTATATACAACACTAGAATTAATTTTAAGGATTTCTCCATGAAGTATCATGCGAGTTGTTCACAAAATCCGAGCTTATCAGGGTATATCGATGAAGTCGATCAGACAAGGAATGATATTATTCATAAAGTAAATAAAATAAAGATAGAATAAATTAAAGATAATAATGGAAAAAATATATAGAATAAATTGAAGATAACAATGGAAAAAATATATATATGTAACAATAAAAAACATAATAGCCATCGCATGTTATTTAATTAATAGGTCAGATTGCATTTCATCTCCATTTAAGCTCATGCCAAAAGCACATAAAATATTATTAGAGACAGAGACCTAAATGACCCTGATTCATTGTTTTCCAATCTTATTCATTCTTTCAAGGATCATGTAAAAAGAGATCTATGTATTGTCCCTCTAGTTATCACATTTCATTCCAAACAACAAGAGAAATGCCGATCAAGATTTATGTCATTTTAATACTCAATGTAACTGTCCTCCTTGTTATGGCTGCCTCAAAGGCAGTTGAAGGCCACAAGATGTATGCGTTTGCAATAATCAATGTAATCATCCTCCTCCTCATCAAAGTCGTCTTGATGGCAACTCTAAGATGCCCACATCCTTCACCTTGCTATCTTCGGTATAAGAGGTGTTGCCCTTCAAGAACCAACTAAGAGCCTTTAGTCATCGAAAGTGTCCCATGTTATTGTCTTTCTTGGAGTTGTATTGCGTCTTCTATTCCTTTTATGTGGTGTGCTTGTATTGTTTGTGATTCCCTGATATTTTGTACATGTCTATGAGTGTTTGATTCAGAGAATGAAATGCAAGACTTTAACTACCTAAGCTTGATTGGTCATTGATATTTACTTAAGTTTTGGAATGATTGCAAAATTGGATCGCATACATATAATCCATCATACTCATTTACTTTTGTGGCATGCATGCGTAACTAATTACATGTTATTTCATTGGGTTGTACGCATGATCCTTGATAATGAGTGAAAATGGCTTGATCATCTTGGCCTGATTGCTTTTCTGTGATCAATGTTGTGTGGAGCACGCAAACAACTGTTTATTTTCAGCGTCAAGCCTAACCGCTTATGAACTAACTAGTGGAGGTGAATGTTGATGACCTATTATTATTCATAATCTCCAATGATTCTAATTATCTTTCACATCTATTACAATTTTAGTGAGTTTTCAGTGGCGTATATATGTATCCTGTGTTACGGAAAGATAAATAAGAAATTTACTAAAAACTGAAGTGATTAAATTGCAATTTTGCAAATTTAGAGTGGCAAACAATAATAGGCAAAATTACTCATACGCAAGTACACAAATTCAAAATGGTATACCGTGCCTGAGTATTGAACACTTTTTTTTTAGTTTCTTAAGTAATAACCCTGGATGTCTAAGTAGTTGGTAGATAAGTTGCATCTCCTGCCATGTTTGAATTTATTGGCAACAAGAACTTCCCAAATGCATGTTTTAAAGCAAGAAAGACAGTAAGATATATATTAGAGAGGACTGGGGTAATGCAGTAAGCATTGCAATATCTTTTGAATTATTTTTTGAGAACTTAATGTGAACAGTGCAAGATAACTGAGCATTATAATAAATACATCAAAAACAACTAGCTCAAGATCATTGAGCCTTTTACATATGCATCCAAATGGGGAATGCTTATTCAAGCTAGCTACATGGCCCATGGCTAGAACTAGCTATAGACCCATCAAATCAAATAAATGCATATGGCCATTTTTCTAGCAAATGCTTAAGATTCCACGTATATAACAAGGCCTTAGCCCCCAATGTTGAGGATATAAACATCATTGGCAACATAGGATTCTTATCACATTAAGTGTTTGATAAAGCCACAACTCAATTAGCCATGTTTCAATGCAACTGTGGTCCATAGAAATGAGAAGATAATCATATAAAGTACAATCATCTATTTAAAATATATGTCTTTTAACTCAAAAAGGGGAGTACACAAAACGAGCCCTTTCAGTTTTCTATTTTTCATTATTGGCCTTCCAAACTTGGAGAAAAATCTAAAAATGAATAATGACAAACACATGCGATGCATGGATTATGGTGGCAAACTTGTGAGAGGCATTGCATTTCACAATTCTAGAAAGAAATTAAAGTACTCGCGCATTTTTTTTCTTTTAATCTGATAGACCCACCAGAGGAATATCCATAGAGAGTATGACAAGATTTCCTCTTTTACTTGACTATCTTACATAGCCCATGAAATGGACAATTCATGTTTGATAAGGATGGAAAAAGAGGCATCCATATGGGGACTTCAAGAAAAGTATACATTATCTTTTAATATGAAGGTGCTCATAAAAGAGCTTAACAAACCTTGTCAAAAACATTTGAAAATCAAAGAAAGAAAATAATTATCAATATGTAAAATTTTCAATACTCCAACCTTGAGAAAAATACAAAAATATAAAATAATTAGTCTGCCATCCTGGTATTAAGGAAGACACTTGAATTAATCATCTTTTGGCCATGTGTTGCATGGCGCATCTGAGATGGATACACCAAAGCTAACTTAATTACCAAATATAGCAAACTGGCACATGTGCTTACATTAATTTAGATACATGGGCTTTATAGACATTAGCTTATTAACTAACGACAAGGTGTAAAAATTCTTGAAAGGATTTCACTGAAAAAGATGATACTGAGCATTCGGTTATTGAGTAGCTTTATCGTCCAAAAAGTTTAAAACCTTACAAATAAAATTCAATTTATCAATTTTTATTTTATTGCACCATTTTGAAATTTATATATAGGGATAATGCTCTTAATGCATGGATTTTAATTTTTTAAATCTAAAATTTTAATAATTGGGCTAGGATTGAAATTTAGCTAAACTCGCCCTCTTCCAAACCAATTGAGCCTTGACAACTGGTGAGCCCAAAAGATTGATAATAATGATCGGCAATGACCATATTACGAGGCACCAGGACCAAAATTGCAACCTTTGCTAGGAAGGTATCAGGAAACATTGTCCTCCAAAAAACCAATGGCTGAGATAGCCTATTCGTATTTGGTAGCCCGTCCTGCCTCTCTAGTATGGTTGTTTAGTTTGATGCTTCAATTTTACTTTTCTTTTCTATCATCTGTTTGTACATACATAGTGTTTTGATTTTCTTCAATGTATTTTGTTTGTATAAAGTGTAGATGTATAATAACAATAAATAAAAGTGGTAGGACTTAGTTATGTTAGAGTTTGGTTATTTACTAATATTCAAGTATGCTCTCAAAAATACTAAAACAAATTCTTTTTTCAGGGATCTGTGCTAAACTAGAGAGGGAGAGAAAATAAATAAACTAAATGGAATGGACTGTTGAGGAGCACAGTCCAGTCTTTGTGCTTCTTCCTTCTTGTGCTCCTCATCCATCTTCCATGGGCTTTTACATCCTTCTTCCTTCATCTCTCTTGATAGCAGTTTAAATTATCTGAATGCAAAGAAAAACCTTTCGGCTAGTGCATGTTGTGGTTATGTTAGTTTGATATGTTCCAAGATCTTATTATTCAAGATGCTGCTATGGACGCAACTACCCCAGCTGTCAAGTGTTTGACCCAATCCCTTGATAGTTCCACTTATAATGTTAATCACACAATGATAACCCTGTTACAATGTCAGTGTATTTGAAAAAGATGTAGTTGATTACATAATAGCATCTGAGATTGATCTTAGAGTAAATCTCTAATGTTGCATTACTATAATTATTTCAATGATAGACTCTTCTCACATCCAACAGATGAATGAGAGGGAAGAAAGTAAACAGGGGAAGAACTAGTTAAGAATGTAGTAGGCAGATCTTGCAATAAAGACAAGAAAAAAGAACTAAAATCTTATTAGTTGCCACCTAGACCTTGCTTCACTTCATGCAACGTCCTATATGAACAGGATTAATTCCTAGTTAGCCACTTCTATGCATAGATTACTATAATAAATGTGCAATACAAACTTCAATTGTTAAGTATCTAAAATTTTGAGTATGGCTTTGGTATTTGAGCATTTAACTTAGATACCTCAATAAGCCATCCTAGGTAAAGAATATCACACTAAACAATGGTCTAAATTAGCGCAAATGCTTGCATGAGGACAAGTCCGAGTAGGATATAAGTCATCTAAGTAAATTGTCCGAACAACTGCAGAACAAGCCAATATTTCATCCATGGCATGAAATCCTATTCTACAGTTAGGGTGGCCTAGTATAAACAAATCCTAAATCATGCTTCTCTTTCTACCATCCACAGCCAATTCAAAACATGGATATGGATATATTCCTAGCTATTTTACTTGTTCTTTTTGTCCTCCTTCAAGAGTGTATGTGTGACTCATATTTCTATAATACATTAGTCAATCCAAGCCTTTCACCCTGGTGGCCTAATCTTGGACCACTCCCAAACTAAGGACCGCCTGATTACCAAATGAATGATAAGATTATAAGATTCAAATCATCCTTCTAAAGGAAGAAAAGCACAGGAAGATTCACATTGGCTAAGAATATCTCTCTCTTCTTAATTAAATTGGATGAAGATAATATAAAAGCATCACATTGTGGATGCTTTCTGAATGGCAGTAACTGCTATCAAATAGAAGCTTTTTCTCAAATAGTTGTAAGTCTATTGCTTTGTTTTGGAATAAGGGGAAGCAAGCTTGAACAAGCAAGTAAAAGCTTAATATAAGGTGGTGACAATGACAACAGAACTTTCAAGGCTAATGAAGCGAATTATTTGATTGAGGTTTCAAGAAATACCCATCTACACAAATTAATGTTAGGTGAGGACATAGGTTTTTCCTTCTTAGACCACTGCTAAATTAATAATGTGAATTGGAAGGAAATGCCAAAAGTGTTTTTGGACTTTTCACTGGCATGAGTAGAATAAAAATGGCCTGACCCACCATATAATGTAATAGCCCATGTTTTGTGCGTAGCAGTCATGATAGCCACTCACATTATTCAATAGTAGACCACATATTTGTGCACAACTGTAAGTGACTCTATGATGGGTAGAGTCTGTAAGTGATTGTAAGTGACTCTATGTATAATTTTGAGTCATAAGCCTGCTCTTACATTCAATTGTTATATACCATCAAAGCAATGAGAGAGAGAGTATAAAAGAGCCTTAACTTGAAACTGTGTGTGTGAAAAACACCAATGATCGAAGGTATAATTCGATCTTTTCATTTTAATTCCGCATTGATCTAATTGCTATTAAGTTATGTTAGTATGTTTAGATCATTTATGACTACCTAACATTTGGTATAAGAGCGTTTTAATACCTTTGCATTACTATTTTTGAATGAGTTTGATATATACAACGAGCTCCCTGTCATAGCTTTGGCGAGGAAGATAAATAATTATGGATTATTATATTCCTCATACTATGCATGCCTAAATATAATATTCAATTTTTTAAACTTGCACAGTAACTATTATAATTTTATTTCCTCTTATATTATGCATGTTAATTTTTTCAAACTTATATAGTAAATAAACAGTCCACATAAACAGTATATGTACAATATATGAACATTATTTTTTAAACAATGATTTGAATAGTGAATAGTGAATAGTGAATAGTACATGCATACAGTATATATAAATAGTGTATAGGAACAATACTTATATAGTATATGTGAACCGTATAAGTGAATAGAAGCCAGAGCTACAATAAGCCCAAGTAAAGATGGACTTCGAGTTTTTCACAGTTTTAAGATTATAAATCATTGAGAAATTCATTTTTGAGAATTTTTATATAAAATACATAAATTTTGCTTGTCAGAATCGGGAGAATCCATCGGGTTTCATTCACATAATGATATTAATTGTAACTGATCATATATAATATAATAAATTTTATATTACAGAAATTTTTATTATATTTATATGATAACTAGGATAAAATATCAAATTATATTTCTTAATTTACCCACAAGAATTAGGAAAATAAACATAATTTAATAGTTTTATCATAAGATCGTATATAGATCTAGTTTGAATTAGAACTTTAGCCCATATGTAAGTTTATGTCACTAAATTCATAAATTTCAAGCATGATTTATATTGGTAAAACATGATATATAGTTTATTAGTCTCGAATTTTAATTATAAGCACGTATGTTTAATTTTTACAGTCATGCAACCTATAAATTTTTTTGATATAAAATGTGATATTCCCAAATTGAGGGGTGATAACTATAAAGTTTGGAAGGAAAGAGTTCTTCTTCAATTGAGATGGATGGATATTGATTATGCTATAAGGAAAGACAAACCAATTATTATTAAAACCAGCATTACAATTGAAATTACTCTTTATAAAGATTAGGAGCAATCTAATTACCTCAGTACGATACTCATAATAACCAATATCTCTGCTAGCATTCATGGTTCTGTCAATCAGCATGACAATGTCAAGGCATTGCTGAAGGCTATTGATGAATAATTTGAGTCTTTAGATAAGATACTTGCTATCACCTTAATTATGAGGTTTTCATCCTTAAGGCTCACTATTGTGAGAAGCGTGTGGGAGCACATCATGCAAATGAGAGGCATTGCGGCTCAATTGAAGATACTTGAGGTTGAGATGTTTGAATTTTTACTTATGCACCACATTTTGAACACTCTTCTACATCAATATGATCCCTTCAAAATATCCTATAACACATACAAGGATAAATGGTCAATCTATGAACTTTTGACCATGTGTGTTCAAGAGAAGGGAAGGCTAGCAACAAAATTGGGTGAAAGTACAATATTGGCAATAGGAGAAAAGGATAAGAAACAAGCAAAGAAGGAATGACACATAAAGAAGGATTGCACTAAATTTTAGAAATCACTTGAGAAGAAAGGTAAATCAATTTCACTTATTTGTTATGAATCTAATATGGTTGATGTTATTTATAACACATGGTGGATTCATTCTGGATCTACAATCTATATTTTGAATACCTTGCAGGGTATGTGAAACCTAAGAAAGCCAATACCAAGTAAACAATGCATTTATTCAAGAAATAAGATGTGTTCACATGTGAAAGCTATTGGAACATACAACTTAGTTTTAAGTATTGACTTTATTTTGAATTTAGAAAAAATATTTTATATTCCAAGTTTCTCTAGAAATTTGATTTTTGTTTAAAAACTTGTACCTTTGGGTTGTTCTTTTAATTTTTATGAAATATCTTTTAATTTATTTTATAAATCCAATCTTGTTGGGAATGGTACATTGTCTAATGATATTTTCTCTATCAATTTACAAAATGATGCCACTAATAATGTTATACATGTTCACATTGGTATAAAACGATGTGTTATAAATTAGCAATCCTCTAATTTATGGCATTAGAGATTGAGATATTTCTCTATGCAGAGAATTAAAAGATCAGTAGATGATGGAGTACTTAGTACTTTAGAATTTATTGATTTTGAAACTTGTGTGGATTGCATTAAGGGAAAGCAAACTAACAAGTCCAAGAAAGGTGCTAAGAGGAGTATAGAAATATTAGAGATCATACATGTGGATGTCTGTTGTCCAGATATATACATAAATGGTTCAAAATACTTTATATCTTTCATTGATGATTACTCATGATACATGTATATTTACTTACTTCATAACAAGAACGAAGTATTGGATGCCTTTAAGGTCTTTAAGGCTAAAGTAGAGAAACAATGTGGAAAGCAAATTAAGAATGTAAAGATTAATAGAGATGAAGAATATTATGGTAGATATACCGAGAATGGACAAGCGCTTGGTCCATTTGTAAAGTTTTTTCAAGAGCATGGGATAGTTGCCCAATACACTATGTCTGGTTCTCCAGACAAGAATGGTGTGGTAGAAAGAAAAAATCAAACTTTAAAGGACATGGTTAGGAGTATGCATGGTAACTCCAAACTTCCTAAATCCTTGTGAACTGAAGCTCTTGAAATGATAGTGTATATATTAAACCAAGTGCCAACCAAGGCTGTTCCAAAAACACCATTTGAATTATGGAAAGGTTGGAAACTGAGTTTGCGAAATATACGCATTTGGGGATGCCTATCTGAAGTGAGAGTTTACAATCCATAAGAGAAGAAAATAAACCCAAGGACTATAAGTAAGTATTTCATTGGTTATGTCGAAAGGTCTAAAGGGTATAAATTTGATTGTCCATCTCATAATTTTAGAATTGTGAAGTCAATACATGCAAAATTTCTTGAAAATGACTTGATCAGTGAGAGTGATCGTTCTCAGTGCATAGTTTCTGAGAAAGATTATATTAATGTTCAACTCTTTTACTCAAGTAACAGATCAATTATCATTCCCTCCCTTTAAATTTAAATAGGTGTGGGACAACTAATTGTTGAAGTTTCATAAACTGCTGATGAAAATTTAGTGGATCAAGTTGTTAATGAGGAACAACAAGAAATTGCTGATCAACCAATTAAACAACATATTCCTCAAGAGGATAACTTAAGGAGATATACCTAGGACAAGGAAATCAGCAATATATAGTGATTATATTGTGTCTCTACAAGAATTGGACTTTAATATTGGAGCTAAAAATGATCCTAAAATGTTTTAACCAGCCATGAGTTATAAATAATCAAATTTGTGGTGCGATGCTATGAAAGATGAGATGAATTATATGGCATCTAATAGAATTTGGGACCTTGTTGAGTTGCCTGATAGTGCAAAAGCCATAGAATGTAAATAAGTCTTCAAAACAAAGAAAAATTCATTGGGCAATATTGAAAGATACAAAGTAAGACTCATTGCTAAAGGATCCACTCAAAAAGAAGGAATCAGAGACCTTTTCTCTTGTATTTAGGAAAGATTCTTTTCATATTATTCTGGCGTTAGTTGCATATTTTAATGGATGTGAAAACGACTTTTCTCAATGGAGATTTAGAGGAAGAGGTTTACATGAAATAACCAGAAGGATTTTCCTCTAGTGGTGTTGAGCACTTGGTATGCAAGCTAAAGAAATCCATATACAGATTGAAACAAACTTTCCATCAGTGGTATTTAAAATTTCATGATGTTATTTCTTTATTTGGTTTGATGGAGAACATTATGAATCAATGTACATACCAGAAGGTCAGTGGGAGTAAGATTTGTTTTCTTATTCTATATGTGGTTGATATTTTACTTATAACCAATGATAAGGGTTTGTTGCATGAGGTGAAACAATTTCTCTTTGAAAACTTTGATATGAAGGATATGGGTGATGCGTCTTATATTATTGGTATTAAAATACATAGAGATAGATTTCAAGGTATTTTAGATTTGTCTCAAGAGATCTATATCAACAAAGTTTAGAGAGATTTCAGATGAATGATTGTTCACTAAGTATAGCTCTCATTGTGAAAGTTGACAAGTTCAATTTGGATCAATGTCCAAAGAATGATTTTGATCAAGAACAAATGAAGAACATTTCTTATGCTTCTACTGTCAAAAGCTTGATGTATGCTCAAGTTTGCACTAGACTTGACATTGCATTTGCTATTGGAATGTTAGGAAGGTATTAGAGTAATCCAGGTATGGACTACTAGAAAGCTGTAAAAAAAGTAATATGGTACCTTCAAGGAACCAAAGACTATATGCTTATGTTTAAATGAACTGCAAATTTGGAAGTGATTGGCTACTCAGGATTAGGACTATGATAGCTGCATTGATTCATGATGTTGAAATCTTTGTATTAAGTTGGTGGACTGTGGCCAAGTGGGAGAATATTAGAATAAAGGTTGCCTGGCCCACCATATAGTGCATCAACCCATGTTTTGTGGGCAACAATAATAATAGCCGCTTACATTACTCACTAGCAACCACTAGCAGCTCATGTTTTTGTGCACGACTTTAAGTAAACTTGTGATGGGCAAAGTCTATAAAAGGAGAAAGTGCCTAGTTTTGGTCCCTAAGCTTGCTCTTACATTCAGTTGCTATACATTATTAAAGTAGTGAGAGAAAGGGTTTAGAAGAGCTTTAACCCGAAACTCTTTATGTGTGTGTGAAAAATGGCAATGATGGGAGGTACAATTTGATCTTTTCATTAATCTAATTGCTTTTAAGTCATGCTAGTATGTTTAAATCATTTATGACTATTAAACACGAGCGACTCCAAAAAATTTATCTAGACTGTTATCATTCACTAAAAAAAGGATGACACTATGGAGTTAAGAAAGCAACTTCTTAATCACTAAATATTAAAAAAGTTGAAACTTAATTATGATTAACTTATTTAGATTGATGGGTGTATAAGAATTTAATAAGGATCATTGAATAAGTACAATATGAACAAATCAATTGGAAATTGAGAAAAAAGTGATTTAGGTGTATAAACTTACTAGTAGGGTGATATAGAGATTTGGTACAAATAAGAATATTGATTTGACTATTTGGACAATAAATCACCCTCAATCTATATAGGGCAATCAATTATATGGTGTTGTGATTACGAGGATTATCTATTTAAGAAAATCTAGTAATTTAGAATTTTTGCATGACTAGCTAGAAAGCATTCAATGAATTGAATATAAAAGGATAAATGAGTCAAGAAACTTAGTGAGTTACCAAGTGTTTGAACGTCGCGGAGCGCGCTCAAGAAGTCAGATCAGGCATAGTAAATAATGAGGAAGAAACGAAATGCGAACGGAACGTCATGACCG
>JAYJMB010083656.1:0-21440 GCA_036873735.1 Pouteria campechiana | reverse complement strand
TTTTCTACCTTCCGACTAGAGGGAGATGCAGATTTATAGTGGGAATAAGAGAGAAGAGTGTTTGAAAGCAAGGGAGAGGTTGCCACTTGGGATAAATTTCAAAGAGCCTTTTTAAAAAAATTCTTCCCAACTACAACCAGAGCAGAAAAGGTTTTAGAGTTTGTAAATCTAAAGCAAGGGCAGATGTCATGGAATATGAAAGAAAATTTTTCTGCCTTGGGGTGTTTTGCACTAGATGTCATGACCACTGATGAGGCATGTAGAAGAAAGTTTGAAGATGACCTGTCTGATAGTATTAGATCCAAAGTATTATCAGCAAGGTGTCAAACTTTCGAGATGGCAATGGAGAGGGTTCTAAAAATAGAAAAAGAGCTAGAAGAAACCATTAGAGTCATCGAGAAATGACAGCATCCAGTCAACAGAGAAGGACCACCCTTCAAGAAATAAGTAGTATCATGCCCAAGCTCATCTTCGAGGTCTGGGACATTCAAGAGTAAGGATCAACGTCCTTCAAATCAGCATGTCAAAAAGTGTGATACATGTCAGAGATATCATTCTGGAGAATGCAATTTCCAGAAAGAGGGCTGCTTTAAATATGGACAGAAAGATCACCATAGCAGAGACTGCACTGTTGGGTTCAGATGCTACTTATGCAAGCAACCTGGACATGTTGCTAGAGATTGCCCAACTAAGAGGGAGATGAGAGGCCCACAGTTGTAACAGAATCAAGAAGAATGTCCAGTGGGGAGACTTACAGGATAGAGGCCGTAAGAGAGAACAAAAGTCACGGTCTTTGCCATTGATCTAGAGCAGGCTAGAGCCCCGATAGATACTATAATTGGCATTATTCGTATCACTAATTTATTTGCTCGTACTTTTTTTGATACTGGGGTAGATAGATCATTTATTGCATCTGAGTTTGTCAGAGAGCACAATTTAAAGACTGACAAACTAGATAATGAGATGTTAATTGTATCACCTATAGGTGATAGTTTAATCATGGATAGGTATGTCCATCATATTCTGTAGAGATAGAAAATATAAACATGCCTTGTACCCTTATTCTAATGCCCATGAAAGACCTAGACATGATTCTAGGAATGGATTGGATGGGTAAATGGATAAAAAGCATAAATTGCATAGAAAGAAAGATCAAGATTAGATCTGGTAACTGAACAGAAGTGGTCTTTGAAGGAAATCGAAGAAAGATTCCACATTTGGTTTCCACATTGCATGCAATTAAGATGCTAAGACAAGGCAACCAAGGATTCATGATAGTGATGCTATCCACAAAAGAAAAGAGCTTGGCTCTAGAAGATATACTAGTGGTATATGAATATCCTGACGTATTTCTAAAAGAATTGTCAGGATTACCGCCAAACAGGGAGATAGAGTTCACGATTGACCTAGTCCCTAGGACAGTTCCAATCTCCAAGACTCCATACAGAATGACTCCAGTTGAGTTAAGAGAATTGAAGGAACAATTGTAAGAATTGTTAGATCTGGATTACATATGCCCGAGTGTGTCGGCATAGGGATCTCCTGTTCTCTTTGTGAAAAAAAAGGATGGAAGCATGCGGCTTTGCATAGATTATAGAGAATTGAACAAAGCCACTATCAAGAATAAATACCCTTTACCATGCATAGATGATCTGTTCGATCAATTGTAAGGATCAGTTATCTTTTCGAAGATAGATTTGCGATCAGGGTATCATCAACTAAGAATTAGAGATAGTGACGTACCGAAGACAACTTTTCACACTCGGTACGGACATTATGAATTTTTAGTGATGCCCTTTGGGTTGACGAATGCTCTAGCTGCATTCATGGATTTGATGAACCGAGTATTTCATCAATTCCTAGACAGATGTGTGTTTGTATTTATAGATAATATTTTGGTTTATTCCAAGAGTAAGGAAGAGCATGCTATTCAGCTAAGAGAGGTACTCCAGGTCCTTAGAGAAAATAGATTATATGCTAAATTCAAGAAGTGTGAATTTTGGCTAGAAAACATTGCCTTCTTAGGACATGTAATTAATAGAGCTGAAGTATCGGTACACCCTAAGAAGATTGAGGCTATGGTCAGCTGGGAAAGGCTGACTACAGTAACAGAAGTACGTAGTTTCCTGGGGATGACTGGGTACTGCAGAAGATTTGTAGAGAACTTCTTGTCCATAGCAGTGCCTTTAACAAGGCTGACACACAAGAAGGTTAGATTTGTGTGGACAGATGAGTGTGAGAGAAGTTTTCAAGAACTAAAGAGGTGGTTGACAACAACCCCTATTTTAGCCTTGCCAGACCATAGAGTCAACTATGTCATTTATAGTGACAACTCTAGAAAGGCCTTAGGCTGTGTACTTATGC
Source organism: Pouteria campechiana (assembly GCA_036873735.1). NCBI lineage: Eukaryota > Viridiplantae > Streptophyta > Magnoliopsida > Ericales > Sapotaceae > Pouteria > Pouteria campechiana. The sequence continues at coordinate 19,076 of JAYJMB010083656.1, read as the reverse complement.
GGCATGGTAGAGTGATAGCATATGCTTCACGCTAGCTGAAATTACATGAGCAGAATTATCCCGTACATGATCTAGAGCTTGTAGCAGTAGTGTTTGCCTTAAAGATTTGGAGACACTATTTGTACGGAGAGAAAATAGAGATCTTCACGGATCACCAGAGTTTAAAGTACATCTTTTCTCAAAAAGAGTTAAATTTGAGACAGAGAAGATGGCTAGAATTATTAAAGGATTACGACGCCACTATCCAGTATCATCCTAGTAGAGCCAATGTAGTGGCAGATGCCCTAAGTCGTATATCCTATGCCAATGTGGCAAGATTGCTTACAAAGCAAGGGGAGTTGATCAGACAGATGAGAGAATTAAAACTGGAGGTGGTAACCCCAGTAGAGAAAGTTCAACTCAGTATCTTACAGATAAGATCTACCTTGCTAGAGAGAATCCAGACAAATCAGAAGCAAGATCCATTTGTCCAAGAAATTTGAGACAAATTAGAGAGAAAAGAGACTTCTGATTTTAGAGTTGGGGCAGATGGAATAATATTGTTCCAAGATAGAGTGCCAAGCTATGCCAATCTCTGAAGAGAAATCATGGAGGAGGCTCATCAATCAAAGTTCTCAATACATCCTGGAAGCACCAAGATGTGTAGAGATCTTAGAGAAAGATATTGGTGGAACAATATGAAGAGGGAAATAGCTCAATTCGTGGCACAATATTTAGTGTGTCAACGGGTCAAAATTGACCATCAGAGACAAGCGGGCTTATTAAGACCTCTAGAGATCCCAGAGTGGAAGTGGGATATGATTAAAATGGATTTTGTGAGTGCACTGCCTAGAACAGTTACAAAATTTGATGCAGTATGGGTTGTGGTGGATAGACTTACAAAATCCGCACACTTCTTACAATATTGTAAGAAATTCAGTATGGAACAAATGATAGAGTTATACCTAAAGGATATTGTTAGACTCCATGGGGCACCATTTCCCATCATATCTGATAGAGACCCCGGATTTGTATCCAATTTTTGGCAGAAGTTGCAAGAAGCAATGGAAATAGAATTGTGTCTCAGTTCTGCATATCATCCTTAGAGTGATGGTCAGTCAGAAAGGACCATTCAAACATTGGAAGATATGTTGAGAGCTTGTGCTCTAGATTTTAAGGGAGCATGGGATAAACACTTACTGATGACAGAATTCGCTTATAACAATAGTTATCAATCAAGCATCAGAATGGCCCCATTTGAAGCACTATATGGGAAAAGATGTTGTACACCAATGTGAACGAAGATTGCTAGCACCTGAGATGATCCAACAGGTTGCAGAAGTGATCCAAGTGAGCAGAGAACATCTTACGATTGCTCAAGATAGACAAAAGAAATATGCAGATGGGAAACACAGAGATCTTCAATTTGATGTTGGAGAACATGTGTTCCTGAAGATTTCACCACACGTGGTGTTACAAGATTTGGGGTCAAAGGAAATTTAAGTCCTAGATATATTGGACCCTTTGAGATTCTAGAGAACATTGGTGGAATGGCCTACCGGTTCCCATTGCCACCATCATTAGCCGGAGTACATGATGTATTTCATATCTCTCAGCCGAAGAAATATGTTTTAGATCCGACCCATGCACTACATGCAGAGTAGTATCACGTAGAGAAGGATCTAACATATCAAGAACAAACCTTACGAATTCTCAATGAGAGAGAAGTTTAGAGAAGGGAAAGATGATTCATCACATTCTGGTTCAGTGGAATAATCATAGTGAAACTGAGGCCACATGGGAATCAGAAGAAGACATGCAAAAACTCTTTCCAGAATTATTTTCCATGTAAAGGGCTAAGTTTCGAGATGAAACTTATTTTAAGAGGGGGAGAATGTAATAACCCATATTAAAATTTAATGTGAGATTTTATCTTTTATGCTAATGTGGCAAGAGTAGAAATTTTGACCATTGACAAGTTGACTATAGATTTTGAGATTTAAAAGATTTATTAGTTATTTAAATCTCAGCAACCCATGTAGCTCGGATGGTTAGAGACATGGTCAAAGAGAGAAGAGGTCAAGGGTTCGAAATCAGAGTGATGTAAAAATTTTGTAATTTTATGATTTTATTCTCACCTTTAAAAAAGTGGGACCTACAAGAGGATAAGCTTTATCCACATCCTCCCTTATCAACTAGTTGAAAAATTGTTACATAGATAGAGTCCTAGTCAAATTACATAATAAGAGGAATTCTCTTTAAATAGCCACAAGGGGTTTCCCAAAAGAGAGGAGAAACCTATTGCTAAGGAAAGAGGAATAGAAGGTGGAGAAGGGAGATTTTCAATCAAGAGTTGAGGTTTTTCTAGAAACTAGTAAGTAGAAATATTTATTTTGCATTAATTAGATTTAAAGAAATTAATGCAAAAAGATTTTAAATGCATCATTACTATTTTGATGTATTAGATTTATTCATGCATTTAGTTTATTTCATCAATGCATAGATTTAATTAAGAAAGCATGTTAATTTAGATTTTTATATAAAATTACCATGCTAGATTTTGTGGAGATTAGAATGCATGATTTATATGCATTAGATTTACTAATCTCAGATTTATGTCATGTGAGAGAGATTTAAGATTTTTAATTACCAATCCATCATGGCCCACCAACCCAACCCGACCTAACCCAACTGGACTCGCTGGCCAGCCAGACGATAGTAACGGGCGGCGTCCGGCATTGACGGCAGCGAACGACGGTGGTCAGCGCTGACGGCGGTGAGCGCCGATGGCGAACCTACGCTGACAGCGGCGGCGGCGAGGGCGAGCGACGGTGACGAGGGCGGTGAGGGCAAATGGAAGATGGGTTCTTCCCATCTTCTCCTTCTCCGGCAACCATGGCTGCTGCAGATTGGGGAAGAAGAAGAGAAAACCTGATCTCCCCATCAGGAAATCCGATTCCTTTGAATCCGAAATTCAGAGTCCAAAGCCAAAGATTTGTTGCCGATCAGAGTAGAAACCATTGTAAAGATGGCCGATTTGGGCCACGGTCAACGAACGGCCAGATTTCCTTTAAGACAACGATCAGAATTTCTGATCAGATTGAGCCCAAATCAAAGGGCTAGAATAGAAGGAAGAACGGCCAAGCCTTCCGGCCATGGCCAGCCGGTCAGATTCAGCCAGAATGCACGCATCTGGCGTGCCCAATCCAACCAGCCGACGCACGTCGTCGGTAGTAGAGACGGCGATGACAGCAAGTAGTGGCGTGTCGTCGGCAGACGGCAGATGGCGACGACGATGGCGACGGCGATGGTGTGCGGCAGGAGCGACAGGCGGCGGCGAGGTTTGGTAGCCATGGCTGCTGCATGCGTAGGAGGAAGAAAGGGTTTCCCCCTTTCTAGAAACCCTAAAATTTGAATGGACGGCCAGAATTAAAAGTGATGTTCTGGGGTCCATAGATCTCAGATTTTAACGATCTTATAGTCGTTTTCTACATTTTTGAATTTCTGAATTCGATGAACGGATCAGATTTTCCAAAACATGACCAGATCATGAGATTTTGTATGGACAAATTTAAAGGGCTTAAATTTCATCCCTTAGATGATTAAATTGGCCCACTCGATCTGTCATGAAATATTCATAGTCCTTATTCCTATGTAGTCTTTGTGATTCATGGGTTAGATGATGATTAATCAAGAGAGATTGACCCGATTCATGAGTTAGATGATGATTAATCAAGATACACTTTCCAAAATTTTTGTTCTTTCATTTTAGGATTTTCCGATCTCCATTTTGGACGATCAGATAGTCGTTTACAGGGTTTTTTGACCTTCCGGACACACTGGATGGGTCAGATTTGCTAAATTATGGCTAGATCTTAAAGTTTGATTGGACAACAACCAAGGGTTGAGATTTTCCTTCCCTAGATGTGATGTGATGGTCCATCAAATTGGTCAGATGATTTCTAGAGTTATATACCCAATAGATGATAAAGAAAAATTAGGTTAAGAGATTAAAATTTAAAAGAGGAATACCAGATGTAGTACTTGTGTCGATTTTTGGTTAGCACACGTACTAAGATTAATTTCTGCTTACTGAGTTTTGTACTCACCCCTTTTCATTTCCTCTTACAGATGGTCCATCCAAAGAGAAGTAAGGCTGAAATGGAAGATTGCTAAGGAGAAATTCTACTTAAATCATTTTATTTTTATCATTGATGTTAATGAGACTTATTGTTTTATTTAGACATACTTTAAAGATTTATTATGCTTGAAATGTAATAAACTGAATTAAGAATTTTATATTTTAATTCATTTTTCACTATTTGTCTGCTTGTGCCTTGTCGTGGTGCATTTATTCATTCAAGTATGATAGATTTTGGGAAAACCCGCCATACTGCCAGCGTGGCATTGCCATCCTGGGGTAGGTCGTCACATCCTCCATCCATCCCACACCCTTTCACTATTAGAATATCACTCTATTTGTACTAAAATATATTTAAGTGTATCTCTATTTGTAACTCTGTTTGTACTGAAATAAAATGAACTATCTTTTTATGATTCCTTCTAAGTACATGTTTATCTTATGTCTTTTTGATAATGATAAAAAGGGGAAAATATTCTATTTGTCTAAAGGAAGAGATATTTTGTTTGTACATGGGGAGAGATATCTTGTTTGTATAAGGAGAATATGAGATCAAAAAAAAGGGAGAAAAATAAAAAGAATAACAAAAGAACCAAGTGCACCTATTTAGAGGGAGGAGGATGCACTAAGTCAGGGGGAGCTATGTATATTTCATAATGCTGAATATAAACTACTTTTACTTAGTTCCCATATACATTTATATTTTATTTTTTTGAAAGGTGTGTTACTTAAATGTTTTGTCATCATCAAAAAGGGGGAGATTATTGAACCAAACCTCTTTACTTAGATTAATTTTGATGATGATTAAATTTAGATAACCAAGTTTCGATGATGAGAAAAAGCACATGAGTGAATGTCTTAAGCTACTAATCAGTACTTTCTAAGTGTGCAGTTACAAACAATGTATCAGGGAAATAACATAAGTAAATAATACATACAAGATTATATCAAAGATAAGATCCACAAGATTATAACAAAGAAATGTAAATGCTCAAAAGAGAAAGAATGACACTGAAACTTTAAAGAACATTGTTAAAAAGAACCTTGTAATATGTTTTAAAGAACTGCCAAAGTAATTCAGACATGTGCCCAAGCTCAAACAAATACAAGGCTTCAAAATGAAGAAAATAATCTAAGTTCCAAACTCAAGTAGAGAGTCAAACACTAGAAATGCAAGTTTGGACACTACAAAGCCAATCTCGGACATAGAATTAGATTCTAACATTGCTGAACAAGAAGTAAAGATGATGGAAATTCAAGCTAATACAGAAACAACAGAGCCAATCCGGACACTACAAAAACCAAAATCCAAACATAAGAATTAGACTCAAAACCATGCTTGAACTTTGTTACAGCAAGAAGCCAAGATCATCAGAAAGCCAAGTCCAAAATCTCAAATGCTAAACTACGGACTCAAGCATAGATAAAAGTCGGTCAATCTAAAATTTAACTTAGAACATAGCAATCTATTTTTGTACTTAGCTAACTCACTTTCGAACTAAGCTGAAAGTTTAGTCGTGAGGTCAAAAGCTATTCACATATCTATTAGTCTAAAATTTAACTTTGGATTCAGCATCTTATTTCTGGACCCAGTTGAACCAAGTCTACTGCAAGAAAAGTTGCTCTCTTTAGTCCAAAATTTAACTTCGAACACAACAATCTATTTTTGAACTTAAAATTCACTTCTAGACTCAGCCAAAAGAAGTATATTGCAAGCTAAGCCATTAAAGTCAGAACAAAATCTTAACCTTGGAAACAGTTGCTTACTACAGACATTAATTTAGATTGAAGAACTCACAAGAACATTTCAAATGGGCAAAAAATCTTCATGACTTGCTTGCATTTAATGAACGTCATTCTCTACAACCAATAGATTTTGAATCCAGTTATAAAAAGAGTAAAGAAAAGTCGTTCCAAGAAGTTAGAAATTTTGACAAAAAGAAAGAAGCAAACAAGAGTATTTACTCAAACATTAAAGTTTTTTATTTAACTCCACTAAGCAAAAATGCAATTTGCAATCAATGAACATTCCTTTTGGAATCTTTCAAAGATTGAAACTTTATGTTTATTGCAATTTATTTATTTCTACTGCATTTTAATTCTGTATAAATCTAGCCTATGTAAAAGACATTTTCTTTTGTACAACTTTACTATTTGGGATAGCAAACTAGGAGCTTGCTGATTCTATATAAGTTTGTTGGTGAGCATTAAAAGAGCAATAGGTATAATTTTGTTTGTAAGTTTTGAAAACCAAAGTGTATAAGTTTGTTAATGAGCTCTAAAAACCAACATGTATAAGTTTTTTGGTGAGCTTTAAAAACCAACGTGTATAAGTTTATTGGTAAGCTTGTAAAACCACTAGTGTTTAATGAAACTTGAGTTCAGTGAGTGAGGCTGAATCAGAGAAGAGGAGTAGGTATCATGTTGTGGGCCAAATCTCTATAAAAATACCTATACAATTATGTTGTGTGATTTATTCCTTAATTATTTTAGCACATTGCTTTTAAATTTGGCCAAAACTTTCAAAAGCTCAATTCAAGCCTCCGCCCCTTAAGCTACCTATACATTGGGACCAACACTTCTATGTCTGAAGTTATGTTTCAAAGGTTAAAGCTCTAGAGTAGTTTTAGTGTTTTGACCATAACTTTCTCTTCTAAAGTCCAAATTATATATTCTTATTGATTTAGATAGATAATTTTAAGGAATACAACTTTTATGTTGAACATTTTTTCTGAATCAAACTATATCTATCCACAACTTTCCTGGAAGTGATGCCTTGTTACAATATCTGTTTAGGATATTGTTTTAGCTATTGGAGATATTTGTATTATTTTAAATATAAATTTCTCATATGGACTCAGGATTATGTGATTATTAATTCTTTGGAAAGATAAGAATAAGAGATACAACTTTTATGTTGAACACTTTTAACAAATCAGATGAATATGAACCAGAAATTGCTTCAAAGTTACATCTTTGTCTTGTTTTGTTGCTCTTGATAGGTTTTGACATCTGAAACAGCAATTAACTCCACTCATTGTAATATTTACTCAAATTTTAATATGAACCCATAAAATCACACCAAAAGAGGATCCAAAATATGTAAATTTAGACATAAAATATGATGAATTATGAGCTTATCAGTTTGTCAAAACTCTACCCTCTACACCTCCTCCTCTTCCTCCTTCCAAAGCATAAGAACACAACCCTAATCTTCTTGTCTACATCTATCACCCAATAAAAATGACACATTCTGAATTCTAGACCTAATCAAAGATTAACTCCGCTATCTCTGACCTATTTATTTCTCAAAACCTAGTCATCTCTCCTCAGGAGCTGCCCTTTCCATAGCTCACTGACCGCTAATCTCTCTCTAGAATTCAGCTTCATCTTGACCCTCCTTTCACTCCCAACAACTACACCCCTCAATCTCTCCCTCATCTAGAAATTTTTCTAGATGAATATGCTCACCACCTTCTCTAACTCTTTCCTTCCTCTATCCCTCCTAGAATAACCTTTCCATCCCCTTCCGGCTCCAATAACCTTATCTTTCTAATTGAGGAAGAATTCTCTTCCTTCAAGATAGCCAATCTCCAAGTCATAGTTAATGAGCTTCCCCTTTCATACCCTAAACTCACCAACCCAGACCTCTCCCACATTATTTGAATTAAAACCAACCTTCCAACACTAGCACTAGAACCAGAATCAATCCCTCCTCCTAAACCCAAAACTAAGCCTTCCTCTAGAAAAGCACCACCAGCTCTTAAACCAAAACCAACTCCCAAACCATAGTCTTTGCCTAAGCCAAAAGGCCCTCCCAAATCTAAACCCAAGACTAAAGCTCAACCACCAAAACCTAAGCTAAAGCCTTCACCTTCCAACCTACCATCCATAGTCCTATTTGAAGAGGATTACAGTGGTAGGATTTTGCAAACTACCATGCACTCCTTAACAAAGAACCAACCCCTTTCCCTAAGTTGCAAGACCACATGACTTCTACTCATCCCAATAGAACCTCCTACTGCCATTCCCATTCCACCCAAGAAACTAAGAACCTCCAAACCCTAATCTTACCCCTAGCCTACCCTAGCACCCAACCCCTTCTTTGACAATCCCATTTCCTACCTCTTAACCTATTCAAAATGCCCTAAACCTCCACCAAAAAATCCTTAACCTGCTACTCTTTCTTTTGTTTTTCTTCTTACTAAGTAATTTTTTTATGTACTGATGTTCAGTTGTATAATGTCTCTCATGTACATTCTTTTTATAATGAATGAAATTATTATTCTTCATTGTGTATCTTTATTTCAATTATTTCTCTCTTTCCCAAAAATTTTTTTTAGTATGAGAAAAGGGGGAGAAATATCAGGTATAACATCAGTCATAATGTTAATGGAAGTCACTGAGTGTACTCATTCAACGAAGCATGCACTTAGTTAGGGGGAGCGTAAAACATTGAACTGTCAACATTTAAAACCCTTAGGACTTTCCCATGCTTATATTATAAAAGGTATATCACTTAAATGTTTGTCATCATCAAAAGAGGGAGAATGTTAAGTCTAACCCTTTAATTAGCTTGATTTTGATTCTGAGTGCAATTTAATAGCTAAATTTTGATGATGAGCTAACATGTGAGTAAAAGGTTAAGGTATTAATAAGTTTCTTTCTCAAGCATTGTAGTGTTAACCAAATAAAATAGGTTAAAATAATAAGGAAAGTGACTTCAGAGTTATGAACGGTAATAACATTATCGAGTTTAAAAATCATTATTTAAATTATAAAGGAAGAAAAAAAAGTGAATGCTCTAAAATAGTTAATTCTGGACTTTAAAAGAAATTTAGATGGACTTGGATAGGTCTAAATCCAAGATTAATAATTCAAAAGTTATGAAGCCTCTAGATGATCTCAAAAACACAATTCGAAAGCACAAACTCAAGTCTAAAAAACTTCAAAGCTATTTGAAAGGCGAACTCAAGTCTTCAAAGTCACTTCAAAGGTGGACTCAAGTCTTTAGACTTACTTCAAAGGTTGACTCAAGATTCAAAGCTATTTCAGGGGTAGACTCAAGCCTTCAAAGTCTCTTTAGAGGCAAAATATTGCTTCGAAGTTACTTCAAAGGCACAATTTATGCTTCAGAGCCAGTTTAGAGGCAGAGTTAAGTCTTCAAAGTTGCTTCAAAAGTGGACCTATGCTTTAGATTTTAAAGGAATTTATCTAAATTTAATGAAGAAGTAAAGACCATCTCCAAAGGCACTTCAGAAGTATTTCAAACAAGCTCCAAAGGTAAAATTATAACCGTTGGAATTTTTAGTCATGAAATTGAGCTTTAGAGTTTGAAAGGCATCCTTCAGAGAATCTAAAGTTTAGCTTTAGAGGGTTTAAAATAGTGTAAAAGAGAAAATTGTGTGGAGTGTTTTGCATGCTATTTAAAATGGTCAAAAAGCTACAAAAAATAATCATTGACAATTAACCTATCTTCTTAGCATATAAAAAGAGAATTTAAATCACTAGAATAAGTAGTTGAAACATTGCTAAGTGAATCAAATGAGCATTTACGAGAATTCAAATTTTTTTCCTAAGCTTTTAACTCCACTTGCTCTACACTCTGATACAACATTCAAAGTCAATCCTTCAACAAACTTCAAGGAGCTTGAAAACTTTGCTTTAATTGTTACTTCATCAATTTCTCTACAATAAACTTTGTACATAGTGCCAAAGGAAGAGACATTTACCCTGTACAATTTTGTTTCCATTTATACTTTTGCAAGCAAGGGTCTTATAGCACATTGGTATTTATTACAAAAAGTAGGAAAGACTTGCTAGGCTTATAAAGAGTTGTTGGTGAGTTTGAAAAAATCAATGTATATTATTGATTTGTGAGATCAAAAGTGTTAGTAGAACTTGAGTGCAGTAGAGAAGGCTAACTTAGAGAAGTGGGCTAGGAACCCAAGTTGAGCCAAACCACTATAAAAACCATTGTGTAAGTGTGCTATGTGATCTTTTCTATTTCTTTTAAGCACAATTTTCTTAATCTTTGCCAAAATTTTTTAAAAGTTCAATTCCACTCCCCACCCCTCTCTCTTGAGCTACCATTTAGTAAGGGACCAACAATCATTGCAACTCTTATATTTAATATAGTTTAATCATACTCCAACCTTCTAGCTTTCCATTCTATGTCATTCTTTTAGCATTGTATTGAATTCCTCAAAATATGGTAATGACATTGAATATCTTTATTTACCTTTCAATGTTATTCAATCAATATCATTGAATATCTTGCCAAGTCACACACACACACACACACACACACATATATATATATTGCAAGATGAATTCTTTCATACATTTCACTTCTAAATCTTAGCAAAACTTCATTAACATAGTTCAAATCTTAAACAAGTTTTTTAATGATGAAGACAAGTTTTTTTATGATGACAAAACTTGATGACTTGTGATAATAAAAGTAATGCTAATGAACTAAGTGCAAACTCCACCTATCTATCTTACTTAGTGTCCCTTAGGAGTTTGTTTCATTTGATCTCATATGCTGAGACAGTCCATCGGTTTACTTCAACATTCCACAAAATGATAAAAGGTTTGATTCTGACCATTATAAAAGGGTTAGTTCTCCCCATTCTTATTGAAATTGAAAACAAGTCATCATAGTTCTACTTCACCTTTTTGTTATAATCAAAAAAATATAGCATATCAGAGTTGGGAATTGAAATGTGAAAAGGAATCACTCCTCCTAAAATTCATAGTGTAAGATTTCATTTCTTATTTTCAAACCAAATGATTCTAGCTCATATACATCTCCTTTAATAAATTTCCATTTCCCCTACTGAGAGAGTTTATCAACTCTTCATTTTCCTCCTTTCACTATATGATATTTCACTTCCAATGCCATTCTTATTTCATTACCAAAACATATATTACATCATTTAAGTATGCATATCACATGAACTCTCTCAATACATGATTTGGACTTATATATATGCCTAAATACTTTTATAGATATCATAGTAATGAATGATGAGAATAATTTATCAAGTTAAAACAATTCATGACATGAACACAACTTTAAACATTCAAACAAAATCATACTAAAATTTGAAACATTATCTTATTTAGTTCAATTATAAGACATCCACCATGATGATGATCACAAAAGGTCTGACTAAGAATGGAATACTTATTCAAGACCTTAAACTATAAAGTTTCTCAAACAGGCTTGACACATGCCTTAGGACTATAGTGCTTCATGAGATAACTATCACATACACAATCTAGACTTCATTTAGTCATGAGCATAAGCATACTTTTCATTATCAACCAATATAATCATCAAATGATCACATAGAGCTATTAACACAATTCAATCATAGATATCAATAATAATTCAACCACTAAGTCAAGCTAAATGCCAAGGTATCAGACCATCAAGCTGAGTGAGTATAAAACCCAAACAAAAATATCAATTCCAAGTACATAAAAGCCTTACTGCATGGCCACTCAATAGAAAAATACATCAATCATTCAAGAATCATTTATTTGAGATAATCTGAAACTTTCATACAAATGATAAAAGTATTATAGTGACTTTTAGACTAAGCTATAGAAGTATCAGATTTCTAGTCATTTCTTTTGCAACCCTAGTTTGTTAGACACTATTGTATATTTAATATATCAATGCATTAACTCACTTTACAATTGGTTAAACCAGTTGGCTAAAGCAACTAGTTTTAGTTTGATTCTCATGTATCTACTTTTTAATTGGTTAAACTGGTTCATAAGAAAATTGGTTTGACTACTGGTTCATCTAGTTTAGTTCACCTCACATATGAGAACAGATGATCAGGGTGCTGGTTCTTGATTAAACTAGTTGGATTGAATAGTCTGATCTGGTTTTTATAATTTTGGCAATCATCCCATTGAGACATCCCATAGGAATCATCCTATGAGAGTCATATATATATAAGCCATGTTATGATACCATTCCACAATAAAGATATCATAATAATAATCTTGTAGAGCAATCTGTCCCATAGGAATTATCTATAGTAATTGTGGGCTATCTTGCAGAACCAATTTGCAGAAGCCATCTATAGGAAACATCCCATGAAGCTTTATATAACTATGCATCCTACATGAATTACCCCATAGAGCCATCCATTTGGATGAACAATCTTATGAGAGCTTACTTGTGGTAGAATTATTGTGTATGATGTTGATGATAACAAAACTTGTATTAGACTTGAATTATGATAGTGATGAAATCTTAAAATGTAGGCAAACACACTTGGAAAGCATGTATATTTGGATTATTATTCCAGCAAGCATATAAATTATCTACTTGTAACAAGAATGAATGCTTTAAAAATCATCTTGATCCATATTGGATTTAACAGTGTTTATCATATTGAGATATGTAGGATCATAGATATCTTTGCATGAGATGAATGTGTGTGTGCTTCATTGAGATATCACTTTATATGCAAGAGACGTGTGTGCTTGAATGAGCTTATAAATATAAGAACATGATTCAAATTGATCATCCATGATTCTCAACTTAGTCATATCATATATGGATAATCATACTTGATTAAGTTATGTACTGAAGAGATCTGTTAGGTGCCTAGAATGCAGGAATAATTCAAAGATTTTAGGAGTTTTAGAATGTGCACAAAATCTTCTCATCACAATTCAAAAGGATTGAGTGGCTGAAATTGAAGATTACATTTCGAAAGAAATAATAGAGTAAACCAGAGCTTTTGAGTTATGATAGTTAAGACTCTATCCAAAATTCAATACAATAAAAAAGATAATTCAAACAATGCATGGCAAAGATAGAAATAGGCTTAAGTCTAAGATAAGGTCAAGAAGCATAAACTTTTATCCAAAAATATAACTTCAGACAATCCAGAATGATAAGCTAGAATCCATCCAAGAACAAGAGATCCAGAATCCATCCAAGAATAAGAGATCCAAATTCATCTATTCATATAACCAAAGTTTGTCTAAAACTAAGCTCATGTGACTTTGTCTAAATCACCAAAAAATCCAAAATTAACTTTAGACAAATGTGAGTGAAGAAATTTCATCTAACTGACATAAGCAAAAGATGGACTTCATCCAAAATAAAATTCAGACAAATAGAATGAAAGTAGCATTTGTTCAAAATCCCACTTCAGTCAGACTTTTGGACAAGATCTAAATCTCTAAATGATAGAAATTAAATTTTCAAATCACTAATATGGTTAAGATTAAAGAATCAACTTTCCATTGTGCAGAATCATCTTGTTACCATTTTTGGGAAGAAAAACATTGCAGGCTTTCTAATTGTAATACCTAATAAAAAATGGTGCTTTCCAATGGGAAAAATTCAAAATGTTCTTTCACATTCAATATTATTCACCTACCTTCAATGGTTGGAATTCAAAGTTGACATAAAAGAAGAATTTCTTGGATGAGAAAGAAGCAAGTAAGTTGGTGGGAGTTGCTTTCACACTAAGCTTTAACTTTCATTCCTTTACTTACAAAAAGAGTAACTCAAAGCTTTCGCACTACAACCTTCGACAATCTTCATTCAAGGCTCTCATCAACCTTTGGGAAGAATCATAACTCTTGCATTCAAGTTTCTAAAATTTCTTATCCTGTGCTTTAAGTGAAACACTCTGTAAAAGTGTATTTATTCTTTGTATATTTACTCTTATGATTGTCTTGAGTTGATATTGGTGACCAAACTCAAGAAGAGTGCAAAGGCATTGAGTTTATGTCCCCTAGAGCTGATTTAGAAGAGTGCTTGGTGCACTAGAGTTTATGCCGCTAGAGTTGGAATCCAGAAGAATGCAATGGCACTAGTTGTTACACCCCCTAGAGTTGATCTAGAAGACTACTTGGTGCACTAGAGTTTATGCCCTCTGGAGCTGAAATTTAGAAGAGTACAGTGACATTAGTTGTTATGCCTCCTAGAGCTGATCTACAAGAGTATTTTGTGCACTTGAGTTTATACCCCTTTAAGCTGAAATCTAGAAAAGTGGTGGGTATACTATTGTATTTCCATTATATGAGATAGTGGAACCCGAGACACTAGAAGAGAGTGTCCTTGGAAGAGTAGAGTTGAGCAATTGGCTCGAACCACTATAAATTGTGTGCTATTTGTATTTTTTATACTTTCTTACATATACTATTTTATTATTTATTTCACTAAAATTTGTACACAAGCATGAAAAAGAGGGAACTTGATTAAACAGGGGTTTAGCAAAGAATTTTTATAAACCCAATTCAACCCTCCTCTTCTAGGTTAAGCCAACCTACAAGACCCAACAAGTGGTATCAGAGCGGGCTGTATAATCAATTGTAATGATCCATTTGGCTAACCTAATATCATCCTCTATGTTCTCAGAAGGATACTCCACCTCTCAATTTTCATACTTTGATGGAATGAGTTTTACTCAATGAAAGAGAAGATTGGAAATATATCTTATGACCAATGACCTCCGGATATGGAAAATTATTTTTATTCTCTTATATAAGGATGAAGAGAGAGTAAGGCAAGAGAATATCAAGGCTATGAATGCCTTCATGCTACCCACCCCACTATTTGTAAACACATCTTAACCTGTAAAAGTGGAAGAGAAATGTTTGGATAGGTTAATAGCAATTTTTGAGGTGCAAGTTGATGTGCATTCAAATACATCTAATCTTTCTATTGAGAATTACTTGAGTGCAAGAGATAAGAAGGAAGAAGAAAAAGCAAAACTGCTAGTTGAGGAATCCTCACAAGTTAAAGAAAAACAACCTGAAGAGGAAGGAAATGATAAAGAAATTGAAGGAAATGATAAAGAAATTGGAAGAAATGAGAAAAATTTTGCAGAAAAAGAGACAAAGAGAGCTAAGAAGGAAAGAAGGAAAAGAAAAAGGGGATCAACAATGAGAAAGAAAAAGAAGAAGAAGAAGGGTTCTTCCTTCAAAAGCATAAACAATCCCTTCTTTTCAAGGAGTTATGAGATGCAGAAAAAAATGAAGAAAAGAAGAATTATCTAGCTTCACTTAGAAACAAATGGCTACTTGACACTAGTTGAAGAAGATAATATTCAAGAAGCAAAGGTCAAGGAAGCAAGGTAAGTGCAGATATAATTTTCAAACCCAAATCATTTTATATTCTATCAAATCTGCATTTAGAATCTTACTTATATGGTTTTACTATAGATTAATTTGTGTAGGAATAGGAATTCATAGTTTTAGATTAGAACAAATTCAATTCATCTTACCTCTAAAACATGAAAAAGAATACTCGAGACAACTAGGAATGAGGAAAGAATGCATATTTAGATAACCAACATGTTTTGAGGATAATTATGCCAAGGAGGCATATAATTCATTTAAAACTTTAAAATATTGAATGTTCATGAAATAATATAAAAATAAATAATTATGCTCAAATTGATTAAAAACTCATATTAATTCATTACAATAAAAAATGGTTAATCTAGCATATGAATATTTGAAGCTTTCAAAGAAGTCAATTTTCATTCACATGATGTAATTCATAAATATGATAGTTTAAAGAATTTAATGTTGGTTATGATTAAAGCAAAATGTTTGTCTCAATTCACTATTATCAAGGATCTACTTTAATTCTTGATAACTTTAATGCAGTTGAAAAGTTAGTAAAAGCTAGATGCTGCATTTATGAAACTTAGAAGGGGAAAACTTTCATGAAATGCATATTATTTTGTGCAGTCTAGATTTTCAAATGCATACTACTCTGTATCAGAAAAGAAATTGCACTAATTAATTTGCAATATATGTTCATATCTATTTGAATTTACTAATGAAGAAATGTGCAGGAATTTCTTAAGTGTATGCAAGAAAAAGCTTGAAATGAGCACATAGAAGAAGAAAAAAAATAATGAGAAATCGAAATCATCTTCTCAATCTATAAATTCAAACTAAAGGCTTTGCCAAATATGAGCTCAAATGAAGTAATTGAGAAAAGGAGTGATAAAGGAGATAAGTTTACCAAACTTGATGTATTTATTTAATTGAAGGATATTATGCACTACATTGTTGTATACTTTTGATATTTCTGAAATGCCTATATCAACATTTGACTGCCTTAGATTTGAATGGATATGAGTTCATTATTTTGAGCTAAATCATTCTAAAAATTTAAATTGATATATAAAATGATTTTACCTTAATATAATTATAGTCTCAAGGCATAAGTCAAGCTTGTTTGTAAAACTTTATGGTTTAAGATCCCAAATTGACATTTCATTCCTAGTCATTCCTTCTTGTAATCATCATAAAGACATGAACTCTTAAGATTGAAATAATTAAGCAAATAACTTAAATTTAGGTAAATGCTTAAAAATTATGCTTATGTCATGAATTATTCCATCCTATGCATTAATCTTATCATTCATGACTGTGATGCATGTAAAAATGTTTGAATATGCTTAAGTTTAAGTCATGTAATGAGTAAATTCAAATAATGAACTATGCTTTTAAGTGAAACACTCTGTAAAAGTGTATTTATTCTCTGTATACTTACTCTTGTGATTGCCTTGAGTTGGTATTGGTAACCAAACTCGAGTGTAGAGGCATTGGGTTTATGCCTCACTAAAGCTGATCTAGAAGAGTACTTGGTGCATTAGAGTTTATGTCCCCTGGAGCTAGAATCCAGAAAAGTGCAGTGGCACTAATTATTACCCCCCCCCCCCCCCAGAGTTGATCTAGAAGAGTGCTTGATGCACTAGAGTTTATACCCGCTATAGCTAAAATCTAGAAGAGTGCGGTGACACTAGTTGTTACGCCCCCTAGAGCTGATCTAGAAGAGTCTTTGGTGCACTAGAGTTTATGCTCCCTAGAGCTAGATTCTAGAAGAGTATTGGGTGCACTATTGTATTTCTATTATATGGCATAGTGGAACCTAAGACACTAGAGAAGAGTATTCTTGGAAGAGTGGAGTAGAGCAATTGGTTCAAAACACTATAAATTATGTGTGTCATTCGTGTTTGCTTTACTTTTTTGCATTTACTATTTTATTATCTATTTCACCACATCTGCACACAAGTATTGGTTCAAATTATAATTTCTTACAAGTGTACAGACATATAGCAATATATTATGCAATACAAGGGTCGGTCCCATAGAGAATGGTCAAACTAACTTAATTAATTTTAGCTACTAAACTATCCTAATCTTAAAAAGAATGTATTTATAACTAAACAGACTGGATTAATGTTTATTATAATTTCAGAATTGCAAAAAAATTAATGGAATGAAAATAAATCAATGGCTAAATATAATGCAGATAGATTAGCAAGATGCAAAAGTCTAGGGATCCAATTTCACCACTAGATGATACCCCTTTGCTAATGGAATATTGGATTCATCACCTTATTCAGGTTCGTTCTTTCAAAAGTAAGATTATGAAAGTTAGGTATGCAGGTTTAAATTAAGTGTTTTCACCTGTTCCAATTACCTATGGTGTATAGCATAATTGAGGTGAAAACTCATTAAACTCAAGAACATAAGAACCAAAATAGCATGGTTTAGCATATGGTATCTACCTTAACCATCTATCCTTCTTATTCAAGGGAGCTATCGTTTAGCATATGGTGTCTACCTTAATCATGCTTTGATAATTAATCTAACTTATAATATTGGTGATCAAGCAATAAAACAATTTAAATCATTGTAAACAACATCATGAATAAAACAAAACCATATAACATTAATAATATTCAACAATCTATAACAAAGAGTATAAAAAAGGGTTACATCTTCATCCTAGAAAAAGAGATTTAGTTCATGAAAGAAAAAGAAGAAGGAACTCCCTTCATAAATATGGAATTTTATAAATCTTGATCTCCTCTCTTGCTCCCTTGCTTTTCTTCTCTTGCAAAACTCTCCTTTGCCTTACCTCCAAAAGAGCCTCTAGAAAACCCTCTAAATGGAAGTGAAAAGTTCTCCTAAAAAACCCTAACTTTTTTCTTAAAAACCCATAAGATACGCATACGAAAAAATCCACAATTTTTTTCTACCTGGCCTATGGTGGTCGCGATTCCAGAGCTGGTGGCGCTGGCTGGCTATCTTGGTCCTGTGTTGATTCTTTTACTCCTTTGCAGTTGATTTCTTCTTCATCCTTTGAGCTTTTTTTTCCCTTCCTTTTCTTACACTTAATTATCTACATATAGATATAACAAATCAACATAGAATTCACTTATGCAAATTTATTAGAATCCACTAAATTTACATCAAAAGAAGATCTAAAACATATATGAATTTAGGTAATAAAACATGGTATATTATGAACTTATCAAATACCCTCAAACTTAGCTTTTGATCATCCTTGAGCAAAATAGAAATTTGAACTCATGAATTAGTTAGGATAATCTCTCTCAAATGATCAAGAATATGCTAGAAAATTACACATGTACATATAATTTAGAAATCATTCAAGACATTTACCAAGTAATCTCATGAAACTCATGCTTCATCAATCCTTTCATGAAGTGAAAAAAATGTGTGTGTGTGTGTGTGTATTTGTGTGTAATGTCAATTTTATGCTACATGCATGCCTTTCAGTCAATAATGTACAAACCAGTGATTCTAATGATCTTCACAAAATGCCTCATAAGCTTGTTTTTTTATAATTCCTCTCCACTAATGTAAATGACTCTATTGACTTAGATTAATAGGTCTTTGTTAAGCTTGTAATGGGGCCTTGGGTTTAGCTAACAAAGAAGAGGAAAAAGGATTCATAAGGTAAGAGATCATAATTGAATTTTACATGAATGTTTACTCTCTTAAACTTTTTATTTGCTCTTCTCTTTCTTTTTATGGACTATATTACTGTCACATCTCCAAACTTATTACCTGTTGAGTTAATTGGGATGTGATCCCCCCCAGTTGAAAGAGGAATCCATAATAATTCTTTTCTTTT
>JAYJMB010083655.1:47445-66375 GCA_036873735.1 Pouteria campechiana | reverse complement strand
AATTTAATCGTTATTCCCCCCCCCCCCCACCCCTCCCCCCTCTTGAGTCACCATCTGAACGGAACTAAGAATTGGTATTAGAGTAGACTTTACCAGTTATACATTACTATTCAAATTATATAACTTGTGAAGAAATCTTTATGGCTAGCTATTTCTACAACACTTCTACTAAAGGTCAATCAACTTCTAGATCTCCACAAACTATGGATATTGGAAGATGGGAATGAAAAAATTCTTGATTGCCTCATATTATCAGCTATGGAAAACCATCAAAGATAATTTGATTGTCCTGAATATTGAAGATAAATACACTGCTGAGAACATTCTTGGAACTGAAAAAGATGCTAAGGTAAATAACTACCTTTATTGGGGTCTGACAATATCTAAGTTTGACAAGATATCCTTTTGCAATACTTCAAAGAAAATATGGGACAAACTAAAGGTTACACATAAAGGTATAAAATAAGTAAGAGAAACTAAGATAAATCTTCTTATGCAAGAATATGAAGCTTTCAACATGAAGGAGACAGAATTAATCTTAGACATGTTTGAAAGATTTCAAAAGATAACAAATGGGCTGAAAAATCTAGGAGAAAAGTATGCAGAGCCCAAAATGATAAAGAAAATTTTAAGATTTTTATCAAAGCAATGGATGCCCAAAGTGACAGCAATCCAGAAAATGAGGAATCTAGACAAAATAAGTCTAGAAGAGCTCATGGGTTCTCTTATGAATCATGAGATGTTAGTGAAGCAGAAAAATACAGGAGAACTAAAGGGCAAAAAAGTAATTACTCTTAAAGCTGAGTTAGAGGATGATGAGTCCTAAATCGATGCATCCACAAGTGGAGATGAAGATGAGGAAATGACAATGATTAAAAGAAGATTCAAATCCATGCTAAAGAAGAAAAATTTTGGAAATAGTTCAAGAAACAATTTTGAAAGAAATGACAGAAAGAATGAACCACCTGCTTGTTACAATTGTGGGAAACCTGGACATATGAATTTTAACTATCCAAAGCCGGACAAGAGACCAATCGATCAGCAAAAGAAGATATATAATTCATACTTTGACAGAAGAAACAATAACAACAACAACAATAATAATAGAACAAGCAGAAAAATTCTAGAAGAAAAAGAAAGCTCTAGCAACACGGGAGATGCTAGAGAACATTATAAATGAAAGTGAGAGTGAGGAAGAAGAAGAAGATGAAGCTCAAATTAGCCAACTCTCTCCAAGCAAAAATGTTCAAGATGAACTTCATATGGGAATTAGCTTTATGATAATTCATGAAGAGCAGGTAAATTCTGATTCTGAAACTCCCAGTCATGATAGAATGTTAGAAAAATTATATTCAGATTTTATGACTTTGAAAGAAAAGTACAAAGAGACCAAAAAGAGCTCAAAAAATTACAAATGAATGCTCCAAAATGAAGAAAGAAAATTCCAAGCTCAATAGTAGTAATAACACCAATAACATACTTGAGCAAGTAGTAGCTGAAAATAATGCTCTAAAAAAGATACTGACTTTCACTCTTTTAAGAATGAAACTCAAGAAAAGAAGTGGACAACAGCAACATAGAAAATTTTAGCCTAAACAGACTACAATTTAGATTCTAAAGACAGTTGCAAATGTACTAAATGTAACATAAATTTCTTTAGTTGAAACAGTTTTGCCCAAGAAACAATGTGTACTAATGTTACCTGTAACTAACCCACCTGGACCCATTCCCAAATGGGTATCAAAAGTTAAGACTTAACTATATCCATGCAGGTGTGCTTGGGAGCCACAAAGAGCAGCATGTGGTATATCGATAGTGGTTACTCAAGGCACATGACAGGAAAAAAGGAGCTGTTCATGGAGCTGAAAATGAAATCTGGTGGAATAGTAACCTTTGATGATAATAATAAAGATAGAGTAGTTGAGATTGGTAAGGTCGGCCAACCACTATTTGCTATAAGTTTATATGTATTTTTAATAGAAGGATTGAAATACAATCTTCTTAACATAAGTCAGTTTTATGATAAAAGCTACAAAGTGGTGTTTAAATCTCAATCTTGTTTCATACTAGATAAGTCTCAATCAATTATAGTATATGGTAAAAGACATAAAAATATATATTTGGATGATCTTTCAGATATTCAAGTTAAGTGTCTTGTTGTGAATGACAATAAACCTATATTTTAGCATAGAAGGTTAGGACATACCAACAAAAATATGATTGAAAGATTATAATATAAAGATCAAGTTGTTGGCTTACCAAAACTCAAATTTGATAATAAGTTGTGTGATGCTTGTATGAAAGGTAAGCAAGTAAAAGAATCATTCAAGTTAAATAAAGAAGTATACACAACCAAACCCCTTTAATTACTACAGGTGGATTTAGTTGGACCAACAAGGATAATAAGCCCTAGAGGTAAACATTATGCATATATCATTATGGATGACTATAGTAGATTTACCAAGGTAATGTTTTTAGTATTCAAAGATGAAGCTTTTTCATTCTTTGAAGTATTTTTCATACGTGTATAGAATAACAAAACTCTCATATTGTTATCATAAGGAGTGATCGTAGTGGAGAATTTAAAATTCATAGATTCACTGATTTTTGTGAAAGCAATAGTATCCTTCAAACTTTCTCTATACCAAGAACACTCCAACAAAATGGAGTAGCTAAAAGAAAGAGCAGATCCTTGCAAAAGATGACAAAGATAATGTTGAGTGAATATACTCTTTTAAAGTATTTTTAGGTTTAAGTAATGAACATCGCATATTATATTATTAACAGAATCTTTACTAGATCCATATTCAACAAAACTTTATTTGAATTATACTTTGGCAAGAAATCAAATATTTCATATTTTCATACTTTTGGTTATAAATGTTTTATTCTTGACATTGGAAAAAAAATCTTAGAAAATTTGATAGCAAATCTGATCAAGGAATATTTCTGGGTTATTCTATTATTAGTAAAGCATTTAGAGTGTAAAACCTGAGACTTAAGATTGCAGAAGAATCCATTCATGTCAAATTTGATGAACATACTAACTCCATGAAGAGAAATAACTCAATGAAAAGCAATAATCATTTTGATGATGAGATAGATAATCTTCCAATAAATGTGGAGAAATTGAAATTGCAAGATAATCAAGTAGAAGCTCCACTATCAGAGACAACAATAGATAAAGCTAAACCATTAACAACAGAGGTAAATGAGGAAGGTAACTCATCTCTTCCCAAAGATTGGAGGTTTATGCATGCTCATCCTGAAAATTAGATAATTGGTGATGTGTTAGATAAAGTTAGAACTAGATCATCCTATCACTAAATATGCGACAATTTTGCTTTTATTTCTCAATTAGAACCAACTTGCATAGAGCAAGCACTACAAGATGAAAACTAGATTTTAACTACGCAAGAAGAATTGGATTAGTTTAAAAGAAATGATGTGTGGACTATTATTCCAAGACCAAACCATAAATCTATTATAGGAACAAAATGGCCCTTCAGGAATAAATTAGATGAATTAGGAATTGTGGTGAGAAATAAGGCAAGATTAGTTGCAAAGGGTATTATCAAGAAGAATGTATTGACTTTAAATTGTAAGGATTGAAGCCATTAGAATGCTTCTTGTATTTGCATCATATATGAATTTTAAACTATATCAAATGGATGTAAAAAGTATATTCTTGAATGGTTTCATTAATGAACAGGTATATATAAAACAACCCCCTGGGTTTGAAGATCCTTATTATACAAATCATGTATTCAAACTCAAGAAAGGCCTCTATAGTTTGAAACAAGATCTTAGAGCTTCGTATGAGAGGCTAAGCAAATTTTTGATGAAAAAAAGTTTTTAAGGGGTAAAGTGGATACCATTCTCTTTATTAAGCATGCAAAAAAAGATATACTTATAGTTTAAATTTATGTTGACGATATAATATTTGGTACAACTAATGAAAATCTTTGCCAAGAGTTTTCTAAGGCTATGCTTCGAGAATTTAAAATGAGCTTGATGGGTAAACTCAATTTCTTCTTGGGACTATAAATCAAGCAAGAGAAAGAAGGAATCTTCATTCACCAAGTATACAAAAGAAGTTCTGAAGAAGTTCAACATTAACATGGTAAAAGATATGAAATACTAATGAGCACTTCAATAAAGATGGATAAAGATGAAAGAGATAAATCAGTATGTAACAAACTCTATAAAAGCAGAATAGAATCATTATTATATTTGACTATAAGTAGACCAGATATAATATTTAGTGTCTATATGTGTGCTAGATTTTAGTCAAATCCCAAAGGGTCACACATAATTGCTGTAAAGATAATCTTTAAATATCTTTTAGACATACCAAGCCTCAGCTTATGGTATCCAAAAGGTTCTGATTTTAATTCAATAGGGTACTTAGATGCAGATTTTGCCAGATATAAAGTAGATAGAAAGAGTACTTTAAGATCTTGTCAGTTTTTAGGAAGCATGATTATATCATGGTTTTCCAAGAAACAAATGTTTGTGGCATTATCAACTGCTGAAGCAGAATATGTAACAGTTGACAGTTGTTGTGCTCACATCTTTTGGATGAAACAATAATTAAATAATTTTGGACTTAACTTTGTTACTATCCCTATAAGATGTGACAACACTAGTGTCATAAGTCTCACTAAGAATTTAGTTTTACATTCCAAAATAAAACACGTAGAAATTAGGCATTATTTTATCAGAGATCATGATCAAAATCATAATATATGTTTAGAATTTGTACCTACTAAAAAATCAATTAGTAGACATCTTTACTAAACCTCTACCAGAAGATAGATTCAGTAAATTAAGAAGAGAATTAGGTGTTTTAGATCAAAATGCTTAAGTTGAAATCAATAAAATACCTATATAATGGAAAATATGTTCTTTATTGATTATTCCAATAAAAAAAGCACAAAAAGAACAAATTTGAAAATTTACAACATTTTAGAGCCTCCGAAACATCTTTTGGACCCTCCTATGATGGATTAAAATGTCTCTGAAGAATTCCATGACTATGAAATAAAATTTTGATACCCCCAAAATTCATTTCATGGCCTTCGATAGATTATGCCACTTCCAAAGTAAAGCTTCAGAGTCACCAAAACATTATAATCGTTGCCTCTGAAGACCACACATCCTCGCTTTGGAGCCTCTGATAACATCTTTTAGAGAAATAAAACCCCTAAAATCCTATTAACTATTTGAAGAACTCTGAAAACCCAAAACTTCCCTCTTTAAACATCGGAAGAACCCTTTTAGAGAAAACCTTTCATCTTTTTGCCTAATTTAAACTCCTCAGCTCAACAAATCTACTTATCACATTTTTTCCATCAGTTTTCTTCCAATCTTAGCCCGAAAAATACTCAAAACCCAATTCTCTATTGCTACAATGGTGAGAACAAAGGGAACTACCAACTCAACAGATAGAAAAAGGAAAGAAAGAGAAGAGTATCCCGAATAGAAAGCAGCCAAGAGAGTCATACCTGAAACAAATACACTTGAGGTAACATTTCTAAATAGCGAGTCTAATTACTCCAGGTATATGGAAAGATATCATGATAGGAAAATTATCAAAGAAAGAGTTTTCAATTTTGATATTTTTGGAGAAAATGGCGTAAACTTAGAAGTATTTGATTGGTTTAAATACCAAGGATGGACAAAATACATAAGTTTCAGAGACCATTTCTATCCGAGACTTGTGAGAGCTCTTATATGCAACATTAACACTAGAATAGAGAGATTATGTATAGGAGAAGTAGAAGTAGATGTATCAAAAGATAGTTTGAGAAAGTGATTTAATCTCCCTTCGGTAGAAGCTGAACCAGAATGGCCAACTAGACAGAGACCATTTTCTGATTTAGTTGGAGCAAAAATAGATGAGAGAGAGAGAGAATTGTCCTCACTCCATCCATTTGAGTTTAAATCTTAAACTAGCCTACATGATGGTAATAAACAATGTGTACCCAAGAAAGGTAGCCATAGGAGATGTGTCAAAGAAAGATGAAAGAATACTGTGGGCTCTTAAGAATGGAAGGAGAGTGGATTTGGCAAAACTGATGTCAGATCATATTTACTCAGTCAAGAGCACTTCAAGATTCCCTCTTCCTTATGGAATGACTCTAACTAAGATAATAAGGGAAGTAGGTGTCAATTTGTCTGAGGAACAAAGATAATCTCCAAGAGACTCAAACACAATTGATGAGAAGATACTGAAAAGAATAGGGTTTAAGAAAACCTCACAAGGCTGGATCAGTGAAAATCCAGGAAGAGCAATTCAACTAAAGAGAGTAGAGCTAGAAGAAGAAGAAGAAGAAAGAATAATGAGAGAAGAAAAACTAGAATAGGTGACAAGAGAGACTCTAAGAGAAGCAGTAAGAAATGAGGAGTCAAAAGAAATTTTGAGATAAGAATATGAAATAGCAGCAGCAGCAACCCCAACCCCCTCCACACCCATCAGATCCCCATTAGCCATAAGATCTACTCCTTCTCATCAACCATCCACACCAACCACTTCATCAATCCCCACTACACAACCCATCCCACTCAACTTAGAAGATAGAATGACACATATTGAATACTTTCTGTCTACTCTAGCTCTTCAAATGAACAAAATGGATAAGACTTAACAATCCCATGTCGTCCATGATCCTGAAAGCTGATAAGATTGATCAACAACTTGACTCTCTACAATCTCTACTAGAGTCATTCAGAAGTTAAAATTATCACCCTCATTTCTCTCCACCTCCAACTTATTTCTCCTAACCTTCACATCATTTCTCTCTAGTTAGAACCAACTCTCCCATCACAGTGATGTCTCCCTCCATATAGTCTCCTCATCCATCATCTTGTATAATTATAGAGGTTGCTCAACTTGTGAGTCAACCTACTAAAATCACTTCTTCCCCTCTTCCAAAATAAGCTCCTCCTCTAGCACAGCAACCATCAGTTCTCACTCTATCAGTTCTAACCACTAAAGTCTTTCTAAACCGGCCTGAGGGTTATCTTTCTAATCCTCATAGAGCTATTGTCAAATATAAAAAATACTTCATAGTTCCACTCCATCAAATTCATTTTCTTTCCCTAGGGCCAACAATATGACTGGACTAGACTTGGATTGATCTTGTACGATCAGGTGAAGTAATCCCTAAACGGATTGAGGAAATTCCACCAGAATGGAACACAACTTTAATTCATCCAGAATGGAGAAGACCTCCCACTCCTCCACAAACTCCACCAAAAAGTCCTCCATAGTCTCCTCCAAGATTAGTTGTTGATAATCCTAATATTCTCCTTCATGTTTCAAATCCAAAAATCAATTGTGAAGTTGTTAGAATGTTTCTCTCTCAGTCCATCATTTTATCCCCTCAGGAACTTGCATTCTCAGAACTTGAGGATAGGATTCAACTTCTTCCTAACCCTCCATTGACTCCAAAGGATCACAAAATTCAAATTCCTGATAAAGAGTCAATCATGCAAAATTATTCTGAGAAACTTCTTCAATTACTTTCAACTTCGAAGAAACTCAGAACCATATTTCCATCTCCATCAGGACCTTCTAATAACATTTTCATGACTGAGGAAGAGTTCACATTCTACTCAAATGTCAACCTCCAAGCAATTACTGATAATCTTCCTCTTCCATATCCTCATGTCAATGATACATTCATCAAACATAGGCTTAGGACAACATCCTCTCAACTATCCTCCTTAATTGAACCTATTCCACCCCCTTCTACCAAAGCTAAAACTCTCAAAAAACTACCTTTTACCACTACCAAAATCAAAAAGCCTCCTGCAATCCCAAAACCAAAAACAATAAAAACCATCATCTTCTCCACCTTCATCTCAGCCATCCTCTTCCAAACCTAAGAGGAAGCCAAGAATTCCACATCCAAAGGAACTTAAAAAGTCTTCTCTCTCTAGAATAACCATGTACCATCAAGATTACACAGCCTGAATGAATGCCAATATAGAGGCCCTCTTAAAAGGGACTCCTGTAGTTTTTCCTGAGCTGCTAGATCCACAGTTTATAGAACATATTGATTTTATTTATGTTTTTATGGACCCATATCATATACCCATGAACCTCCTTCAGTAATCTTAAAGGATCTATTTTTCATTCCACCTCCCCCATCAAAAAGAAATAAGTCATTTCCTAAACTATCAACTTCTCAGCCCAAACCTGAACCCTTTTTCAAAACCTATAAGAGAAAAACCAAACCATCCCATTGATTCTACTACCTATGCATTTTCTTTTCTGATATGTATTTTTGGATATATTCTCTTGTGATATGTACTTTCATATTTTGTATTTGAAAATTTTTTGTCATTACTAGTTATATTTTGTATGTGTACATTTTGGTCATGATGGGATATGTAACTTTATTTTGTTTATTTTCACCTTTTTTATTCTAACAAAAAAGGGGGAGAAAATGTACTGAAAGTATTAAAAAATTTTGATATGAAATTTTGATATGAAATACAGTTAAAGTATAGTGCACCCATTTAGGGGGAGCTGCACTGAATTAATAGAAATTTCATTTAAACTCTTGCAATTAAGATGCTTTAAGTCCACTGTTAGATAAGTTTTGAAAGGTGCATCACTCAGTGTTTTGTCATCATCAAAAAGGGAGAGAATGTTGAACATAGATTCTTAAATAGCTTGATTTTCTTGATGATTCTTAACCAACCATGTTTTGATGATGAGCAAAGACATGAGTGAAAAATTAAGGTACTAACAATTCATTCTCAAACATTTTGTAAAAATATAATTTCATACTTAACTTGAGAATAATCTTCATGATGATCAAAGGAAGAAACCAAGTAAATGCTTAAGAAATATAAGTATATAAATAACAAATATAATTAAAAAAAGAAAATAAAAATTTTAAAGCTTCAAGAAAGCTTCGAAGTCAACTTCTGGTTTAAAATTCATTCCTTTGGAGCTGCTCGAGCACTTCGGAGATAACATATTAACTCTTCGGAGTCACAAAGTCAAAAAATGCATCAGAGTCAAGAAAAATGTCTCAGATACTATTAACTCTTCAAAGGCATTGAAGCACTTCGGAGACAGAGAAAAATAACTTAAGAGTGATGCTATTACTTCAGAGTTACGAGCTCAGATACTTTGGAGTTAGTTAACGCACTTTAGAGTCATGGGCTTACGACTTTTGAAGTTAAGTCAATTGTTTCGGAGTCAATCAAGTTACTTTGGAGTTACAAACTCAAAACCTTCAGAGATAATTAAAGTACTTCGGAGTCATAAGCTTAAAAGCTTTAGAGCTAAGTCAAGTTCTTTAGAGTTGATAAAGCATTTTGAAGACAACTAACAATAGCCTTTGGATTAATAAAACACTCTTCAGTGAATACAAGTTGTCGAAGTCAGAAAACAAGCACTTCGAAGGTAAGTAAAATACTTCGGAGATAAACATTTTAGAGTTCAGAGTCAAGTCCTTCGGAGACAAACTAGACTTTTGAAGTTAGCACCAATTCATCCGACATGAGTTACTCTCATCGCACCACTTTGGAGCCTCCGAAATACATCTTCGATGCATCTGAAGTAATGATGAGTTGTGTGACCTATGAGAAAAAATCATATTACTTAGAAGATCGGAGGATTTGATGTTAGTTCATAGACTCCGAAACCTTGCTGAAAGTGCAATGGTTATAAATTCGAACGTTTCTCAACATTTAATGATTTACACCTACCACAACAGAGAAAGTTAGAGATCTCAATATAAAGAAGTTAAGTGAGATCGAGGAAAAAAATAACAGTTTCACGCTGAAAAACAAGAGAGAGCATTTATTAAGTCTTTAAGGATTTTCTTCCACGATTTCAACTCCACTATAGTTCATTCAAAGAAGCATTCAAAGTCATTCATTCAACCACTTCTGAAGATTGAATTCTATTGCTTTTATTACTATATTATTTGTGTTTACTACTTTCAAACTTCCTATAAAATTAGTCTATTAGAGGCATTAATACTTGTACATATTTATTTTTGCATATCTCCGCAAGTTCGATGGCAAGTTTGAAAACTTGCCTCTGTGTAGTGAAAGCAACTAGGATACTTGCTTGGTATTTGTATAAGTTAGTTGGTGAGCTAGGAAACTAACAGGTGTATTTGTTTGATTAGGAGATTACTAATTAAAGGTGTTAGTAGAACCTGAGTTTAGCAAGTAAGGCTAACTTAAAGAAATGGAGTAGGAACCCAAGTGAAAGGCCAAACCACTATAAAAATACCAGTTTAAGTGCATTGTGTTATCCATCTTTTCTTTACTCTTGCAATTCACCCCTCCTCTTGAGTCACCATCTGAACGGGACCAACATATTTAAAACCTGAACCTGAACTGAACCCGAAGGGTTAAGGTAAGGGTTGGGCAAAGGTTTTAAAAGTAGGGTAGGGATTAGGGTTGGACACATATTTTACATGTAGGGTTAGGGTTGGGCAACCTTAAACCCAAATTGAACTTGACCTATGCACACTCTTACTTCCCAAACAAAGCACTTAGACAGGTGAATCTTCACCATCAAAATTGGAGATCTCTAGTCAGATGTCATTTGCTATGATACCTGATGCGCCAACAATTCAAGGCACCATACCTACTAAGTGTTTTGATAATATTACATATGACCTGTATTAATTTTAAAAAAATCATATTAACTATCTATTTTTACTAATGTGACATTAAAATCAGCAGTGACTATTTTACTTTCTTTTAGTCATTATTAGCATTTTCAATCATTATTTCCTGCTCATTCTCTAATGCATTATCCATCAAATACAGCCTATACAAACACATCTTCCAACTTTTTCTAATGTAATATTTATCAAAAACTCAAATGATGTTATTTTTTCCACCTTTATACACTAGTATAATTATATTTTTTTACAATTAAGTATAATTTTTGTTGAACTTAGGTGTTTGGTTTTGATGATTAACAAAACTTGTTTAACAACTTGAATTAACCTAATGACATATTGCTGAGATTTCTAAATTCAAAAAAAACTTTTAGAGGATTTAAAAATATTTATAGGATGTTCAAAGGTTTCAGAAGGAGCTTCAAAGGTTTCGAAGTGACATCTAGAAGTTTTAGGTTGAGTATTCTGAATTTAGAGGGAAGAAGAAGCTTCTAAAGAAGAAGAAGAAGAAGTTTTAGAAGAAGCATTCCAGGCTTCAAAATAGCTTCAGAAGATGTTTTAGATAGTGGGGACACATATGAAGATTTTAGAAGTTAGGTTAAGAAGATGTTGAAGCCGTCAAAAGATCTGAAAGCTTTTGAACAACTTTGGAGAAAGATTTTCATGCTTCAAAGGTCAGAAAGAACAATCAGAGTTTATTAAGCCTATTTAGAGGACGTTTTAGATGATAAACACAAGCTTCAGAAGAGAAAATGTAGTTGTTGGAAATGTTAGTTGCCTGAAGGAACTTTAGAGGTTGAAAGACTAACTTTAAATGATTTGAAGTGCATTTTTGGAATGAAGTTCAAATTATGCTCAAGCTCAGAAGGTATGAAAGAGAGCTTAAGAGGCTTTGAAATTAAATGCAATAATGGTAACTTATAAGGCACCCAACCTTCAAAAATTCTGAAGTTTAACTTTAGAAGTTCTAAAGCATGATTATATGAAAAATTATGTTGAGTATAGAAAATGAATCTAAAACAGTCAAAAAATTACTAAAATAATCATTAATGACTAAATATTTTTCCAAGAGTAAAAATATAAGTTTCAATGAAGAAGAAAGAGAGACTCTTGAGTGGATTAAATATGAATCAATCATATAAACTCAAGTCTCCAAAGTGCAATCGCTCCAACAAGCTTCAATGTTCAAAGAACTGCAAATCTGCATTTTTTACATCTCGAAGGAGAATGAAGCATCGTAAAGCTTTACTATTTTATCTTTCTTACTTAATCTTAGTTGTGTACATTCTAGTCTAGAGAGAAGTATTTACTTATACACTTTATATTTGTTGTGTTGAGTTAGTTATGAGCTCTGAAAACTAGATTGTATGAATTTGCTGGTGAGCTTAGAGGAAAACCAGTGTGTATAAGTTTCTAGTTAGCTCATGGGAAATCAAGTTGAATGAGTTCTTGGTGATCTTTGGAAACCAAAGGAGGCTTGATTTTACAAGGCTATAGTAGAACCCAAGGTTAAGGATACTTTGGAGAGTAGAGTAGGTGTCAAGGGGGCCTAGACCACTATAATCCTAGTGTTTTTATTGTCTTTATGCTTATGTGCTTCCACTGCATCTTATTTTCTACATGTGTACATACCATTTATTTTCCCTATCTTACTTGGATTCCAGTTTGGCCATATACCTTTTGTTCTTGCATTTTGGGTGTAATAATTTTTTGGAAAATAGCCTTTCTATTTGATGCTTTTTCACAAATAAAGACATTATAAACCATTCATCCAAGGTAACTAAGAAATATCTGGGCTTCAAACACACCATCTCGATTAGTTATGCATAGAGAACTTTAACCAATGAAATGCATGTGTAGCCATAATTTATTTTTGGCTACAACATCTGAGCTAACCAAGAAGGGAACTTGACCTCCATTTTTTGTCTTAATTAGATGACCTTGGTCATCCAATTTTGGTTGTCGGATTTATATATCTAGGTTCCCATTAAAGTTAAAGATTGACACTTAGATTTGCATATATGAATGTAGGGTATCAATTAGTTGGCATGTTTTTGCCATCTATATGACGCAAATTAATAAGAAAAGATTGATAATATTATATTTAAACCTTTGCATTAAATGCAAGCTCACATTTTTAAGATTTCGAATTTGGGTTATTTCGCATTGATAACTCCATTATTTTCCATGTATCATCGTCTCCTACAGATTTAATGTACCATCATAACAATAAATTTATAAATTTAAAGATTTAATGACATAGTTGATAGTGATTTTACAAACATGGCCCCAAAACATAAAAAAACTCCGTTTCCGGTCCAACAGGGGACCGGACAATTAACTAGTCTGGTTTAATCCGGTTTGGTCTAGTGAACTTTTTTATAAATTATTATTATTATTATCAATCTGATAAAAATATTTATTAAGTAATGTAATTTCATAATAACAAATCAATTTATTTAGATTATAATTTATGGTTTAAAGTTTTAACTTTGTATTATATTGTTTTTAAAATTAATTTTAAAAATATATTAAATCGGCCAATTCAATTGAACTAAACCATTGAACCTATAAGCCAATAAAACCAGACTTGACCAATTTAGCCTTTAGCAAATTCGGGGGCTCAGATGTAGAGTCTTGTGCTTTGCTCATGAAGATTATTTAGGTTGTGTTGATTCTAAGTTTTAATGTTAATTGTTGGTCCCAAAATAAGATATATAGTAAAACACAAAACTAATCAAGATTGAGAAATTAAGCAGATGTGTAAGTGTAGAAAATGAATAGAAATGGAAGCATACAAGCATATTAGACAAGAAATATACATGGATTATAGTGGTTTGGGTCCCTTGGCACCTACTATACTCTTTCAGATATCCCCAAGCTTGGGTTCCATTATCCATGTGTAGAATCACACCTCTCTTTATTTATAGAGATTATTAAGAACTCTTACACCATCTTGTTTCGCTAAGCTTATTAGGAGCTTCTGCACTATTGGTTTCTTTGAGCTTACTAGAAAAATTTTTATACCACTTTGTTATAACAATTCCCTTCTTAGTAGAAGAAGACCCAAAAACTCAAAAATAAAGATTGTACAATGTAATGCCTCTTAATGGACTTAGTCGTACACAATATAAGCTCAAATGGAAAGAATAGATATTAACTTTACAATGTTTTGAACTCCTATTGAGATGGACTTCATGTAGCTTTAAGTTAATCGATTGTTGGAGCGCCTTGAAGTAAATGCACTTTAAAATTATTTCTAAGTTTTTGTAACACTTCGCTTTCAGGGCATTACCAATTATAATCCAAGGAGAACTTCATGCGAATCTCCCCTAAATTTTCCAATTTTAGATCTATATAACAATTTTCATATAATTTCATGCATTCATGACATCATTATATACAATAATATAAACCCACATATTGCCCAGAACCACAAGTCACATTATGATGGCAATAGACAATGTTAATATACACACACATTCTATTAGTTTGACATGCCAATGTGATTATCTCATACATAAATTAATATACATAAAGTTTAACCTTTCAAATGATTAACTTATACACATCATATCCAATGTCCAAAATGGAATTTTGATGTCCAAGACCATTACACCTGCATGGTCATAGTCTATCCTAGTCATGAGCTCCAACTTCATGTTGGGCTCCATCTTCTGACCTGCTAACTGAAAATCATAAATAAAATAGTGTGAGTCCAAGCAAACCCAGTAAGTAAAGCAGAAAAATAGCAGCAAATAAATCATTAAAAACCATGAGCAAAGTTAATACACATGCATTTCCATGGCATGCTAAATCTCTTGACAATGCAACACTATCCACATACCCATGATGCATATGCCTTCATAATCCAAGCTTAGATGCAGCCTCATTATTAGATGCAACCTCATTGTCAATTCATTCTCATAATCGAAACTCATATACCGCCTTATGACCAAGGCATTCTCGTTTGCGCGCACACATCAACATTTCATTATGACTCAGGCTAGCCTCATCATGAAGATATTCTCATTCATACATATTCACCATTATTATGTCATTATTAGGACCAACCTTATCATCAAGGTGTCCCCATCCATACACATTCATTATTTTCATAC
This sequence comes from Pouteria campechiana, assembly GCA_036873735.1. NCBI lineage: Eukaryota > Viridiplantae > Streptophyta > Magnoliopsida > Ericales > Sapotaceae > Pouteria > Pouteria campechiana. Next base: position 51,587 of record JAYJMB010083655.1, on the reverse strand, counting down.
CGATTCCATGACCGACTGCATCATCCATACTTATTCATTCTCTCATAGAATTTATCGTATCTAAAACAAGCAACATAGAATTTATCAAGGCTATCACTACACCCCTGGCTACTAATGTTGCCAGATCCATGACAGTACTATCATTGCTTTCTATGATACCCCCACCTTCATTGCAACACAAGGGTTACAGGTTCACCTCAGACATCTACTGAGGGAATCAAATTTACCCATCTAATAAAAAAGCATCATTGCTCAATTCTACATATCATGTCTTTCACAAGTATTTCATCATATTCATGCCATCAAGGCCTCCATGCCACCACTGCATAAAAACACCCCATGGGTGTCATAACATAGCCATAAACATCCATGCATTCATGCCATCAAGGCACATTCATATACATATCATATATGTACCACCAAGACATTATCATGGTTGTATCAAGTCCATACTATACTGGCACTATCATAGTCATATCAAGTATCGCCCAGGCACCATTATAGTCATATCAAGTATCGCCCAGGCACCATTATAGTCATATCAAATACGTGCCACCCAGGCATTATTATAGTCATATCAAATACGTGCCACCCAGGCACTTTTATAGTTATATCATGTATGTACCACCCAAGCACTATCATAGTCATATCATCACGCAAATACCATTTACATGCCCTCTTTTTCCTTTTTAAAACTTCAAAGAAATGCCACAACAAGTTTTCCCCCAAGAAGACCACATAAAAATACACAACATTCATGTACACTATTCATATCATCACACCAACACCATTTACATGCCCTCTTTTTCCCTTTTTAAAGCTTCAAAGAAATGCCACAACAAGGTTCCCCCCCAAGAAGACCATACAAAAATCACACAACATTCATGTGCACTATTACCACACTGGCACCGTGGTGCCAATCAAACTGCTTGCAAGACGGGTGTGTTGATTAAAGTAGCACCACAATGCTAGATTTGGGCATTGTGGTGCCCATCTGGTTGTCCCTATTTGGCTGCATATTGCTCCCTCTACTTGAACTTTCTTTCGACCATTCATAAGAGGTCCCTAATTCACATACATACTTGGTTCCATTTGGTATTCCATCATTAAAATATCTTCTCATATATCAGATCAAAACATCCTCACAAATCGTATATCTTAACCATGCTCATTATAAATCATCATGAAATGCAATATTCAACCAATTCAATTGAACACAGATAGCGGAAGTCATTTTCCACAATATACATATGAAAGTATATGATTTCATCATAACTACTTGAGAAAATATAACTGAATTCAATTTCCAAAACTAACACATGGAAATATGTTGTTTCATGATTTCAAATCAATATACAATGTGAGAAATAACATTCAAATGTGGTGCCCGTATAGAAGACCATGGGATACACACTATCCCCACCTGTTTTCACATGCATGCATATTATAAAAGAACCCTACTTACCTCTATAGAGATAATCACACCCTTGATCTAAAAGTTCCATAACTTAGTCCCAATTAAGGTCCAATGTGCCTTATTCACATAACATATACTTTATTTGAAATTTACATTTGTTGAGATATGAGATCGTAACCCAATCTCATAAAAATAATTTATTAAATCCTCATTAGGATATATCCTGATCCCAATGCCTTTTTTAAGTAGAATATAATACTTTGCTTAATGCCTAATTAACGAATAATTAGACTGTGAGAAAATCACCCAAATACACTTTGATTTCCATAGTGTCATTCCATTAAATACTTATTATGCATCATTCAAATTCTCAATTCTTAGTAAGGTGTAGTACTTGGAATTCATTTCCAACATCGTCTTCTCATAGTTCTATATGATTAATATTGAAATTAATCTTACTAACTAATCTATCATGCCTCAAAATCCATCAATTCTCTTTCCAACCTATCTATTCACAACATATACTGCACAAGGGCTAAGATGTGGCTATCTAGCCTATGAACAACCATCTGCATGGGTTTCTTACAGCCAAATTTCACCACGAACATCACAATTAAGCCTTCTAATAAATTTTATGCGAAAATACAAGAAAAACCCATTCAATTTCATACCCTTACTCTCATAAATTTGCAGAACATACTCTTTTTAAAATATGAATTATAAATTAGCCTAAGGAAAATTCTCACTACTATAATTTCTTGTGTCGATTCCAATCTTCAATCCCTTCCACTAATTGCAACAAGAAAGCTTCTTTATTGAGATTTTCCAATGTCTCTTCTTCCTCTACCACTCGAATGGATGGATTTCATTTAGGGTTGTAATAGCACACAAATACAATGATTTTTCCTAGAAAAATCTATTGAAAAGAGGTGTAGAAATGGAGCTGGAAGAGAGATGGGGCGCGGGGAAGAGGGATAAGGATGAAAATGGTTGGAGCTTGGGTTGATGGAGCATTTAAACCTGCTCCTCCTTCAATACTCTAGCAATGCATGCTAGGCCATGTACATGCAACCACTCTATAACAGTTTTTAGTATCCATTTTTGCAATAATCTATGTAACATGAATGCCATTCACATGTTCTTAATCATCATTCTTATATTTACATTAAGTTACATATATAGCTTCTTTCAAATTCCCATGAATTCCTATACACAATTTATCCAAAGCAATTATTTTTGAAAATTCCCTTACCTCAAATTTATGGGGTATCACAGTCTCAAAGAGTTTTGGAGTGTTTAGAAGAGTACCATTTGAAATCTATCTGTTTCGAGATGTTACATCAGTTTTCCAACTATTACAACTACAGACCTAGACAATAATCTCCTCTATAGAAAAACTTTGTAGATGACCGCAGCTTCTAAAGAACTCTGTAGATTTCTTCTACCAAAGCCTTTATAGAATATGATCTTTCTAGAGAACTTTATAGACCTCTATAGAGTCTTTACACACCTCTGGACGTTGTGACTTAGAGCACCTAGTGGATGGCGAGTGCAATGGACCTTTATAGCTGTAGACTTTCCTTTGTAACTCTCCTCTCTCAGTCCACACCTCAAAGAGCACTTACTTAGTGACTCCTACAAAACTATATAGCCCTTCTTGTCTTCTTTAAAAGTTTTCTCTGTCACTTGAAATCTTAGTAAAACTACATTAGTTTAAGTTCAAGTAATTTACAATTTTTATTATTATCAAAACTATATATCTAAACTCAACAGGTTGCATGGGTAATTAATGTCCAACAACTTAAACAATGTGAGTTTTTAACAAACTTGATTGGTAATGTGAGTTTGATTGGAATGGAATTGAATGAAATGGAAATAATCTTAGATTGGAGGTGATGTAAATCATAAGCTAAATAAAATTAATGCAAAAGTATATGTCAAATATATTTTTAAAAAATAAAAATTTTCCATGCAAATCCGTTCTAATCAAATCCATTGCATGTAGCCGATTTGGCCATAAATGTATTACAACTCGTACAATGAATTGGAAATTCGCTATAGAACACAATCCAAATCAGGATGGCTTGGATTAGCGTTAAATACAGCTTGAGCTTGACAAGGTGAGGACCTACTGAATTTATAAAGCGGCTGACATGTATGAGCATAAATCTATATATGCCTAACTAGTGTGACATAATCCATTAAGCCAAAAATACCTTTATGACGTTCAATGCTGTTCCATTAGAGATTAGGAATACCCAATTAATGCTTACCGACATCAGTTAATCAGATATTTATTATCTTTTAATCTCAATCAATTAAACCAACAGTTAACTAGTTAACTATATATTTTCATTATTAAATTATATTTTCATTAGAGTATGTTTGGATAAGGAATGTATTTGCTAACTATTAGCCAAATCTTTTCTTTGATGTAATATTATAATTATTTCTAATAATTTTACTTTTTAATTATTTATATCAATATGTTAAATCATTTCTCCTTACAATTTTTTATGAAGAAAGTTTATTAATTTTATCTTTACTAACCATATGACCAATGACATCCCCTATTCTAATTACTATTATCCTCTATTTTAAATACACTTTTTATTATACTCTTATCAAATACTATTGTCCAAACACACTATTATTATTATTATTATTATTATTATTATTATTTCTTTGTATTAGGGTTGAGAAAACAAGCAATCAATTAATTACA